>PVKP010015784.1:0-49619 GCA_004027715.1 Plecturocebus donacophilus | reverse complement strand
CTCGTATTGTGTTTTTCAGCTCCATTAATTCGTTTATGTTCTTCTCTAAATTGTCCATTCTCGTTAGCATTTCGTCAAACCTTTTTTCAAAGTTATTAGTTTCTTTGCATTGGTTTATAACATATTCTTTTAGCTCACAGAAGTTTCTTATTATCCACCTTCTGAAGCCTAATTCTGATGATTCTTCACACTCGTTTTCTATCAAGCCTTGCTCCGTTACTGATGAGGAACTAGCGTCCTCTGTAGGAGAGGCTTTCTGATTTTGAGTGTTCTCAGTTTTTTTACGGTGGCTTCTTGGCATCTTTATGGTTTTATCCATCTGTCGTCTTTGTAATTATCCACTTTCAAATTAGGTCTCTGAGTGGATATCCAGCTTGTTAATTCCCAGCTCCAGGATCTATGTACTTTTCACTGTGCGACTCGCAACGCTAGCTAAAACAGCAGCATTGAAATTCGTGGTGCCTTTCTGCCCGGGGGTCTCCGGTCTGGCTTCTCAGCCCCTTTTTCAGTCAGCTGGATGGACTGCTCTGACTTCCCAGAGCGCCAAACATCATCCAAAAGGAGACTCAGTCCCGTTTACTCCGCACCAAGAGCCGCCGAGCCGAGGCGCCGGCAAAAAAGCCGCGCCAGCCGAAAGGGTCATGCTAGCGACCCGTGGGGCTCCTCCACTGGGAATGTCCTGGTCTGTGGGCAGCAAAAATTTATCAGTAAGTGTGGTGTCCGCTGGCTCTCTGCGCTTTTACTGGGAGCTGCAATCCTGAGCTGCTAGTGATCCGCCATCTTGGATCTCTCTCCATAGTGTTTCATTTCTTCACTGAGACATTTACCTCTCATACCCCTCACTTGAAAGGCTCTCCCCTTCACTCCTATTCAATGCTCAGATGATGACCGTCTCCTTTAAACTATTTCTGACTTGTTAACTTGTAACTTTATATATATATATATAGCACTTTAGGTTCTGGGGTACATATGAAGAACATGCAGGATTGTTGCATAGGTACATACATGGCAATGCAGTTTGCTGCTTCCATCCCTATCACCTATATCTGGCATTACTCCTGTTATCCCTCCCCAACTCCCTACCCCCAACTGTCCTTCCCCTAGTCCCCACCAACAGACCTCAGTGTGTGATGCTCCCCTCCCTGTGTCCATATGTTCTCACTGTTCAACACCCGCCTATGAGTGAGAACATGTGGTGTTTGATTTTCTGTTCCTGTGTCAGTTTGCTGAGAATGATGGTTTCCAGGTTCATCCATGTCCCTACAAAGGACATGAACTCATTGTTTTTTATGGCTGCATAGTATTCTATGGTGTATATGTGCCACATTTTCCCTGTCCAGTCTATCATCGATGAGCATCTGGGTTAGTTCCAAGTCTTTGCTAAACAGTGCTGCAATGAACATACCTGTGCATATGTCTTTATAATAGAAAAATTTATAATCCTTTGGATATATACCCAGTAATGGCATTGCTGGAGCAAATGGAATTTCTATTTCTAGGTCCTTGAGGAATCACCACACTGTCTTCCACAATCGTTGAACTAATTTACACTCCCACTAACAATGTAAAAGTGTTCCTATTTCTCCACATCCTCTCCAGCATCTGTTGTCTCCAGATTTCTTAATGATCGTCATTCTAACTGGTGTGAGATGGTATCTCAATGTGGTTTTGATTTGCATTTCTCTAATGACCAGTGATGATGAGCATTTTTTCCTATGTTTGTTGGCCTCATATATGTCTTCTTTTGAAAAGTGTCTGCTCATATCCTTCACCCGCTTTTCAATGGGTTTGTTTTTTTCTTGTAAATCTGTTTTAGTTATTTGTAGATTCTGGATATAAATTCTTTGTCAGATGGGTAGATTGCAAAATTTTTTTCCCATTCTGTTGATTGCCGGTTCACTATAATGATTGTTTCTTTTGCTGTGCAGAAGCTCTGGAGTTTAGTTAGATCCCATTTGTCTATTTTGGCTTTTGTTGCCAATGCTTTTGGTGTTTTAGTCATGAAGTCCTTGCCTATGCCTGTGTCCTGAATGGTTTTGCCTAGATTTTCTTCTAGGGTTTTTATGGTGTTAGGTCTTATGTTTAAGTCTTTACTCCATCTGCAGTTAATTTTAGTGTAAGGTGTCAGGAAGGGGTCCAGTTTCTGCTTTCTGCACATGGCTAGCCAGTTTTCCCAACACCATTTATTAAACAGGGAATCCTTTCCCCATTGCCTGTTTTTGTCAGGTTTGTCAAAGATCAGATGGTTGTAGATGTGTGGTGTTGCCTCCAAGGTCTCTGTTCTGTTCCATTGGTTGATATCTCTGTTTTGGTACCAGTACCATGCTGTTTTGATCACTGTAGACTTGTAGTATAGTTTGAAGTCAAGTAGCATGATGCCTCCAGCTTTGTTCTTTTTGCTTAGAATTGACTTGGCTATGCGGGCTCTCTTATGGTTCCATATGAAGTTTAAGGCAGCTTTTTCCAGTTCTGGGAAGAAGATCATTGGTAGCTTGATGGGGATAGTGTTGAATCTATAAATTACTTTGGGCAGTATGGCCATTTTCATGATATTGATTCTTCCTAACCATGAGCATGGAATGTTTCTCCATCTACTTGTGTCCTCTCTTATTTCATTGAGCAGTGGTTTGTAGTTCTCCTTGAAGAGGTCCTTTACATCCTTTGTTAGTTGTATTCCTAAGTATTTTATTCTCTTTGTAGCATTTGTGAATGGCAGTTCGTTCTTTATTTGGCTCTCTTTAAGTCTGTTATTGTTATATAGGAATGCTTGTGATTTTTGCACATTGATTTTGTATCTTGAGACCTTGCTGAAGTTGCTTATGAGTTTCAGGAGATTTTGGGCTGAGTTGATGGGGTCTTCTAAATGTACAATCATGTCATCTGTAAATAGAGAAAATCTGACTTCCTCCTTTCCTAAGTGAATACTCTTTATTTCTTTTTCTTGCCTGATTGCTCTGGCTAGAACTTCCAATACTATATTGAATAGGAGTGGTGAGAGAGGGCATCCTTGTCTACTGCCACATTTCAAAGGGAATGCTTCCAGTTTTTGCCCATTCAGTATGATATTGGCTGTGGGTTTGTCTTAAATAGCTGTTATTATTTTGAGATACGTTATGCTGAAATCTAGTTTATTGAGAGTTTTTAGCATAAAGGCTGTTGAATTTTGTCGAAGGCCTTCTCTGCATCTATTGAGATAATCATGTGGTTTTTGTCTTTGGTTCTGTTTATGTGGTGAATTATGTTTATAGACTTACATATGTTGAACCAGCCTTGCATCCCCAGGATGAAGCCTACTTGATCATGATGGATAAGCTTTTTGATTGTGCTGTTGCAATCGGTTTGCCAGTATTTTATTGAAGATTTTTGTATCTATGTTCATCATGGATATTGGCCTGAAGTTTTCTTTTCTTGTTGAGTCTCTGCCAGGTTTTGGTATCAGGATGATGTTGGTCTCATAAAATGATTTGGGAAGGATTCCCTCTTTTTGGATTGTTTGAAATAGTTTCAGAAGGAGTAGTACCAGCTCCTCTTTGCATGTCTAGCAGAATTCGGCTGTGAACTCATCTAGACCTGGGCTTTTTTTGGTTGGTAGGCTTTTAATTGCTGCCTCAACTTCAGCCCTTGTTATTGGTCTATTCAGGGTTTCAACTTCTTCCTGGTTTGTGCTTGGGAGGGTGCAAGTGTCCAGGAATTTATCCATTTCTTCCAGGTTTACTGGTTTATGTGCATAGAGTTGTTTGTAGTAATCTCTGATGATGGCTTGTATTTCTGTGGAATCTGTGGTGATATCCCCTTTATCATTTTTTATTGCATCTATTTGATTATTCTCTCTTTTCTTTTTTTATTAATCTGGCTAGTGGTCTATTTTGTTGATCTTTTCCAAAAACCAGCCCCTGGATTTATTGATTTTTTGAAGGGTTTTTTTGTGCCTCTATTTCCTTCAGTTCTGCTCTGATCTTAGTTATTTCTTGTCTTCTGCTAGGTTTTGAGTTTTTTTGATCTTGCTCCTCTAGCTGTTTCAATTTTGATGATAGGGTGTTGATTTTAGATCTTTTCTTGCTTCTCATGTGGGCATTTATTGCTATAAATTTTCCTCTAGACACTGCTTTAAATGTGTCCCACAGATTCTGGTACATGTGTCTTTGTTCTCACTGGTTTTGAAGAACATCTTTATTTCTGTCTTCATTTCATTGTTTATCCAGTCAACATTCAAGAGCCAGTTGTTCAGTTTCCATGAAATTGTCCAGTTCTGAGTTAGTTTCTGAATTCTGAGTTCTAATTTGATTGCACTGTGGTCTGAGAGACTGTTATGATTTCCATTCTTGCATTTGCTGAGGAGTGATTTACTTCCAATTATGTAGTCAATTTTAGAGGAGGTGTGATATGCTTCTGAGAAGAATGTATATTTTGCTGTTCTGGGGTGGATGGTTCTGTAAATGTATATTAGGTTTGCTTGGTCCAGGTCTGAGTTCAAGTCCTGGATATGCTTTTTAATTTTCTGTCTCATTGTTCTAATATTGACAGTGGACTGTTAAAGTCTCTGACTACTATTGTGTGGGAGTCAGTCTCTTTGTAGGTCATTAAGAACTTGCTTTATGTATCTGGGTGCTCCTGTATCGGGTGCATATATATTTAGGATCATTAGCTCTTCTTGTTGCATTGATCTTTTTACCATTATGTAATGCCCTTCTTTGTCTCTTTTGATCTTTGTTGGTTTAAAGTCTATTTTATCAGAGACTAGGACTGCAACTCCTGCTTTTTTTTTTTTTTTGCTCTCCATTTGCTTGGTGAATCTTCCTCCATCCCTTTATTTTGAGCCTATGTGTATCCTTGCATGTGAGACAGGTTTCCTGAATACTGATGGGTTTTGACTTTTTATCCAATTTGCCAATCTGTGTCTTTTGATTGGGGCATTTAGTCCATTTACATTTAGGTTAATATTGTTATATGTGAATTTGATCCTGAAATTTTCATGCTAGTTGCTTGTTTTGCCCATTAGTTGAGGCAGTTTCTTCATTATGTCCATGCTCTTTACCATTTGGTACATTTTGGAGCGGCTGGTTGTTCCTTTCTATGTTTAGTGCTTCTTTCAGGAGCTCTTGTAAAGCAGGCCTGGTGGTGATGAAATGTCTGAGCAACTGCTTGTTCGTAAAGGATTTTATTTCTCCTTCACTTATGAAGCTTAGTTTGGTTGGATCTGAAATTCTAGGTTGAAAGTTCTTTTCTTTAAGTAATGATGTTGAATATTGGCCTCCATCTCTTCTGGCTTGTAGGGTTTCTGCTGAGAGATCTGCTGTGAGTCTGGTGGGCTTCCCTTTGTGGGTAAACCACCCTTTCTCTCTGGCTGCCCTTAGCATTTTT
This sequence comes from Plecturocebus donacophilus, assembly GCA_004027715.1. Lineage (NCBI taxonomy): Eukaryota > Metazoa > Chordata > Mammalia > Primates > Pitheciidae > Plecturocebus > Plecturocebus donacophilus. The sequence goes on along the minus strand of PVKP010015784.1, from coordinate 44,258 downwards.
TCCTTCATTTCAACCCTGGTGAATCTGATGATTATGTTCCTTGGGGTTGCTCTTCTTGAGGAATATCTTTGTGGTGTTCTCTGTATTTTCTGGACTTGAATGTTGGCCTGCCTTGCGAGGTTGGGGAAGTTTTCCTGGATAATATCCTGAAGAGTTTTCCAGCTTGGATTCATTCTCTCCGTCACATTCAGTTACACCTATCAAACGCAGATTAGGTCTTTTCACATAATCCCAAATTTCTTGGAGGCCTTGATCATTTCTTTTTACTCTTTTTTCTCTAATCTTGCCTTCTCATTTTATTTCATTGAGCTCATCTTCAATCTCTGATATCCTTCCTTCTGCTTAGTCAATTCGGCTACTGAAACTTGTGTATGCTTCATGAAGTTCTTGTTTTGTGTTTTTTAGTTCCATCAACTCATTTATATTCCTCTCTGTTTATTCTTATTAGCATTTCATCAAATATTTTTTCAAGGTTCTTAGTTTCTTTGCATTGTGTTAGAATATGTTCTTTTAGCTCAGAAAAGTTTGTTATTACCCACCTTCTGAAGCCTGTTTCTGTCAATTCATCAGACTCATTCTCCATCCAGCCTTGTTCTCTTGCTGGTGAGGAGTTGTGACCCTCTGGAGGAGAGGCGTTCTGGCTTTGGGTGTTTTCGTCCTTTTTGTGCTGGTTTCTTCACACCTTTGTGGATTTATCTACCTATAGCTTTTGTAGTTGGTGGCTTTCAGATGGGGTCTCTGGACGTCCTTTTTGTTGATGATGAAGTTATTTCTGTTTCTTCGTTTTCCTTCTAACAGTCAGGCCCTTCTGCTGTAGGACTGCTGGAGGTCCACTCTAGACCCTGCTTTCCTGGGGATCACCTGCAGTGGCTGCAGAACAGTAAGGGTTGCTGCCAGTTTCTTCTTCTGTTAGCTCTATTCCAGAAGGATACCCACCAGATGTCAGCCTGAGCTCTCCTTTATGAGGTGTCTCTGTATATACGGGGGTCAGAGCGCTGCTTGAGAAGACAGTCTGTCCCTTATAGAATCAAGTGCTGAGCTGTGAGCTCCATTGTTCCATTCAGAGCTGCTGGGCAGGTACATTTAAGTCTGCTGCAGCAGAACTCATAACTGCCTTTTTTTCCCAGGTGCTCTGTCCCAGGAAGATGGGGCTTTTTTTTTTTATAAGTTCCTGTCATGCTCCTGCCTTTTTTCAGAGATGTCCTGCCCAGTGAGGAGGTAGCCTAGTCACAGTCTGCCAGCAGAGGTGTTGCTGAGCTGCCGTGGGCTCTGCCCAGCTGCTGTGTGAACTTCCTTGCAGTTTTTTTTGTAGGGGTATAGTTAGAACTGCCTCGGTAATGGCAGACTGTCTCAGTAATGGTGGACTGCCTCAGTAGTGGTGGACTGGCTCGGTAATGGCAGACGCCCTCCCCTAACAGAGCTGGACCATCCCAGGTCCAGCTGTGCTTCCTGTGAAACTCTCAATCCAGAGCGTTTCAGATTGCTGGTCTTTGTAGGGGTGGGACCAGCTGAGCCAGATCACCTGGCTCTCTGTTTCAGCCCCCTTTTTTTTCAGTTGAATGGACGACTCTGTCTCCTAGGTGTTCCAGTCACCAGTTGAAACTGCCCAGATTTGTGTGAGTTTTTCTGTGAAGCCCCGCTGTGCCGGTTGAAACAGCCACCCTGGAGACTTATGCTTTTTCGCCCAGGAATATCCTGGTCTGTGGGTAGTAAAAATTCATTTGGAAATACAGTCATCACTCACCCTCTGTATTTTCGCTGGGAACTGCAATCCAGAGCTGTTCCTATTCGGCCATCTTGGATCCAGACTTCTGTAACTTTTTTTAGTAAGATTAAGCCCTTGGTTTTAAACTCCTGCTAGGACAAATTATCCCAAGTCTATTCTTCATCTTGTTATGTAGGAGTTGTCCCTCAGAAGCTAAAGGTGATGAGTGAATGAAGGCATGAGATATGAAACCACTACTGAAATACAATATGCTCAACACTCCCAAAAAGCTTTGGGAGGGGGTGGTATTCTTTTAACATTATAAGTTGACAGGTAGGTTACTTCTCAATTATGAGTATGTGAAGTGAGGGCCTTCAATAATTGAGAGCTATATAAAGAGAATGTATAATGAGTAAATACCATTCACTGTCCTAACTAATCTTTTAAACACTTTTATCTAAGTGTTTCTAAAATGAGAGTACTGTTCTTCAGAGACAGAAATACTATGCTAAGTGTCTATGCCTTAGTTTCTAGAAATGGACTGGGGTCATCCCATCTTTAAATGTTAAACCAGTCTTCCAACCAAGAACTACAATACTTGGGAAGGTAACAATCACCACCATGTTAACATTTGTTGAACATATTTTATATACTTATCTCTACATACTCCAGGCCCTGCAGAAGATAGGAACAATGTAAAATAATATGTAGTCTCTATACAAACACACACACACACATATACACACAGTATATACAGACCTGTGCTGGGCATGGTGGCTCATGCCTGTCATCCCAACAGTTTAGGAGACTGTGGTGAGTGGATCACTTAAGGCCAGGAATTCAAAACCAGGCTGGCCAACATGACAAAAGCCCGTCTCTACTAAAAATACAAAAATTAGCTGGGTGTGGTGGCACACATCTGTAGTCCTAGCTACTTGGGAGGCTGAGGCAAGAGAATTGCTTGAACCTAGGAGGTGGAAGCTGCAGTGAGTTGAGATCACACCACTGCACTCCAGGCTGGGTGACAGATTGAGACTCTGTCTAAAAAATAAAATATATACAGACCCAAAAAGTTAAATAACATTATATGACAATTTATCGTTGGGTTCCAAATAGATTAATATTAACATAAATAAGTGCCACAGGAGTTCACAGGAAAAGCTTCAAGAAGGATGTGATACTTCAGCTGGATCTTAAAAAATAGATAAATCTTGAGTAAAAAAATAGGTAATGAAGGACATTCTGTTAATGTCAATGTTAGAGAAAGACTTGTATAAACAAAATTTTTTGTCTTAATAAATAAATAAGGAAGATCTTAAATATTAACCTAAAGAGTTTAGACTTGATTTTGCCTAAAGGTGACAACCAAGGAAGATATACCAATAATGTTACTGTCAAAGAAAGACTATAAACAACTTCAGCAAAGTCTCACAATGTGCAAAAATCACAAGCATTCCTATACACCAATAATAGGCAAGTAGAAGCCAAATCATGAGTGAACTCCCATTCAAAATTGCTATAAAAAGAATAAAATACCTGGAAATACAATTTATAAGGGATGTGAAGGACCTCTTCAAGGAGAATTACAAATCATTCATTGCTAAAGGAAATAAGAGATGACACAAACAAATGGAAAAACATTCCATGCTCATGGATAGGAAGAATCAATATCATGAAAATGGCCATACTGCCCAAAGTCATTTATAGTTTCAACGTTATTCCCATCAAGCTACCATTGACTTTCCTCATAGAACTAGAAAAAAACTACTTTAAATTTCATATGGAACCAAAAAAGAGACAGTATAGCCAAGACAATCCAAAGCAAGAAAAACAAAGCTAGAGGCATCACGCTACCTGAATTCAAACTATGCTACAAGGTTACAGTAATCAAAACAGATATATAGACCAACGGAACAGAACAGAGGCCTCCGAAACAACACCACACATCTACAACCATCTGATCTTTGACAAGCCTGACAAAAACAAGCAATGGAGAAAGGATTCCCTATTTAGTAAATGGTGCTAGGAAACTGGCCAGCCATATGCAGAAAATAGAAACTGGACCCCTTCCTTACATCTTATAGAAAAATTAACTAAAGATGGATTAAAGACTTAAACATAGGCCAGGCGCAGTGGCTCATGCCTATAATCTCAGCACTTTGGGAGGCCAAGGCAAGCACATCACCTGGGGTCAGGAATTTAAGACCAGCTTGGCCAACATGGCAAAACCCCATCTCTACTAAAAGTACAAAAATTAGCTGGGCATGGAGGTGGGCACCTGTAATCCCAGCTACTCAGGAGGTTGAGGCAGGAGAATCACTTGAACCTGGGAGGCGGAGGTTGCAGTGAGCCAAGGTCACGCCACTGCACTCCAGCCTGGAAAACAAGAGCAAGACTCCATCTCAAAAAAACAAAAAAAAAAAACAAAAAAAGAGATTTAAACATAAAACCTAAAACGATAAAATATCTACAAGAAAACCTAGGCAATACCATTCAGGACAAAGGTATGGGCAAAGTCTTCATGACTAAAACACTGAAAGCAACTGCAACAAAAGCCAAAATTGACAAATGGGATCTAATTAAACTAAAGAGCTTCTCTGCAGCAAAAGAAACTATCATCAGAGTAAAGAGGCAACCTACATAAGGGGAGAAAATTTTTGGTATCCATCCATCTTTATCCATCTGACAAAGGTCTAATATCCAGAATCCATAAGGAACTTAAATTTACAAGAAAAAAACAACCCATCAAAAAGTGGGTGAAGGAATAGACATTTCTCAAAAGAAGACATTTATGTGGCCAACAAACATATGAAAAAAAGCTCATCATCACTGGTCATTAATTGAAATCAATACCACAATGAGATACCATCTCAAGCCAGTTAGAATGGCGATCATTAAAAAGTCTGGGAACAACAGATGCTGGTGAAGATGTGCAGAAACAGGAATGCTTTTACACTGTTGGTGGGGGTGTAAATTAGTTCAACCATTGTGGAAGACAGTGGGGTGATTCATCAAGAATCTAGAATCAGAAATACCATTTGACCCAGCAATCCCATTACTGGGTATATACTCAAAGGATTATAAATCATTCTAGTACAAAGACACATGCACATGTATATTTTACTTTGAAAAGACTTGGAACCAACCCAAATGCCCATCAATGATAGACTAGATTAAGAAAATGTGGCACATATATACCATGGAATACTATGCAGCCATAAAAAACAATGAGTTCATGTCCTTTGCAGGGACATGGATGAAGCTGGAAACCATCATCCTCAGCAAAGTAACACAGGAATAGAAAACCAAAAACTGCATGCTGTCACTCATAAGTAGGAGTTGAACAATGAGAACACATGGACACACGGAGGGGAACATCACACACTGCAGCCTGTTGGAGGGTGAGGGGAATGGGGAGGGAAAGCACTGGGATAAATACCTAATACATGCAGGGCTTAAAACCTAGATGATGTGTTGATAGGTACAGCAAACCACCATGGCACATGTATACCTATGTAACAAACCTGCACGTTCAGCACATGTATCCCAGAACTGAAACTAAAATAAAAAGACAGTATAGTTTTTTCACATTTTCCTTGAAACACTGCTTCTCAAAGATAGATCAAAATTTTCTTGTATAGTTTTACATACAGCTCACTCTACTTAAAAGTGTCTCTAAGAACATGAAATGTAAATACAAATAGTGCAGCTCTCTTTTAAGCGATAAGTGGAAAAGAATGAAATCTGTTTCATACATCTGGAGACAAAACAGTATTATAATTTTGTGTTTTCAAGATACACCTCAAAATCCAACAGATTTGTTAATTCTACTCTTCTCAGAAACTTTGTGAATTTAAAATGTTTTAAAATTAAGTTTAAATTATTTACTTGTCAATGACTTTTCAGAATTTATTTGTATAAGTTCCAGGATGAAAAATAAATAGCCAGTAATTTTGAGTCTAAAAGACATGGGAAAATTAGTTAACAATGTGGAATGAAAAATATAAATAAAGCTAAGGACACTATTGCAAGATTTACTGTAAAAAGTTAACCTTTATTTGGATGCCAAATCAATGTATAAATACCTTTATTCACCTGCTAAGTAAACTTCAGAGCTTATCAGTCTTTTCAGCTCATATTATTACAAAGATGAGAAAAAATATTATCTTTGAAAAGATAAGGGCTGCAAATTCATGGAATAAATCAGGACTGAAACACACTGCAATCTTGCTATCAAGGAAAACCCAGTCCATGAGATAGACCCACATTCTAAGTTAAACAATTTATAAGGATTTTACACCACCTTAGTAACAAGACTATGTGTGATACAGTCTAAGAAAATAGATCTACTTTACTGTTAATGCCACTCTAAAATGAAAACCTTACATTTTATAGTGTCTTTCAATTCTAAAAGCACTTTCATATGCATTATTTCATTTGGCCCTCACAAGTATCCTGTAACATAGAGAAAGAAGATAATTTTTGCCTTTCTTACCAATGATGAAAAAGTTCGTCAGTAGCAAATCTAGAAATGGAATCTGCATGTTCTCATTCAATAAGATGGCCATTCAACATACTGCCTGTCTAGCAAATGTAAGTGTAAGGGCTCAACACATTTCAATTGTAAAGCCAAAACTGCCTAGTTCTATTCACAGCATAAACTGGGTTATTTTTATTATGCCTGGGATACGAAGACTGAGTTTACTGATTTTATATTTCTTTTCCTGTATATACTTTGTTTAAGGGTACTCTACCCTTACCCAATGAAGGCAGAAATTTGATAGGCATATATTTACATGCAGTAAAGTTGGCAGAGAAGTAAATTTATATTAAATGATTTTTTTCCAAAAGCCTTTCCATAAAAATCACGTAAGTACTCTCAACAGGCTGCATTTTAAAATATCAATTAAAAATTGTGATCTTAAAAGGTATTAGAAAGCATCCGCAGCTGTCAGAAATTCATCTGAACCATAATTTTATATAGTTTTGAGAGATAACTAATATTTTGGGCACATGAAATAAGTGAACGTTCCATCGTCATACCCCTAAACCATCTTTTGTAAAGAGTTTTCTCACACACATTAAGAGTTAACATGCAAAACAAACTGTAACAAAAGCTATTCAAGAAAATCTTTCAACAATGCTGAAATACTTTAATTGCATAACATATTTTCTGTGCTGTGTCTACTGTGAATTACTTATCTACCAAGAACTTACCATACTAAGGATGTACAAAGCAAAGCAAATACCATACAAATAATTATTTAATCTTATTTCTCAGAATCCTTAGTTATCTGGTAACAATTCAAAGTACAGTCATGCATTACACTAATGATGGGAATATGCTCTGAGAAATTCATTGTTAGGCAATTTCATTGTTATGTGAACATCATAGAGTTACTTACACAAACCTAGATGGCATATACCTAGACAATATAGTACAGCCTATTGCTTCTGAGCTATGAACCTGTACAAAATGTTACCATACTGAATACTGTAAACAACTGCAACACAATAGTGTTTGTATAGCTAAACATATCTAAACATAAAAAAGGTAAGGTAAAAATATGGTATTATAATCTTATGGAACTACCTTCTTATATATAGTCTCATTGGCAGAAATTTTGTTAGCCAGTGCATGACTGTACCATTTAAAACACATCCCTAGGATATACTGTGACATTCAAATGTTAACATTATATTGTTGATTCAGAAAGGATAACTTTCTAATACATTTCATATTCTTGTAGTCCACATGTAAAAACATGTAAAAATCACATTTCATGAATTTAGTAAGTCATTTATGTGAATGCAGTTCTAGAAAGGATGTTTAACATACCAATTTTTTTTTTTTTTTTTTGAGACAAAGTCTTGCTCTGTCGCCAGGCTGAAGTGCCGTGGTGCATCTCAGCTTGAATCAAACTAAATTCGCCTCCTGGGTTCAAGCAATTCTCCTGCCTCGGCCTCTTAAGTAGCTGGGACTACAGATGCACACCACCCCACCAGCTAATTTTTGTATTTTTAGTAGAGACGGGGTTTCACTATGTTGACCAGGATGGTCTCCATCTCTTACCCTCATGATCCACCTGCCTCAGCTAACATACCAATTTTTAATTATATCATATAGAAAGCCAAATTTCTAAAACTGAATAAAAGCTACTGTGTGATGGGTTACATGGTGGGTAAATATGTCAAATGTACAGCATTGAGGTACCTGCATCATACGTACAGTATCTTCATAGTTTTGCTTCTGCAGCCCTTTCCAAAGTTGAGGTCTTTTTTCTACCATTCAATGTCACAGTGGTTACCTAGACTTTATTTATTCATTTATTTTACACTTCTGTTCAGCTGAACAGGCCTAGGCTTTCTTCTATGTATTGAGGATACAGCAGTCAGCAAGATAGACAAGGTTCCTGTCTTCACAAAATGTATGTAAGTCAATGAGAGGAAAGACAAACAAGTAGGCAAATATACATCAGACGGAAATAAGTATTTCTCTAAATAAATAAAAAAACAGGCCGGACATGGTGGCTCACACCTGTAATCCCAGCACTTTTGGAGGCCGAGGCTGGTGGATTACCTGAGTTCAGGAATTCGAGACCAGTCTGGCCAACATGGTGAAACCCTGTCTCTACTAAAAATACAAATAATAGCTGGGTGTGGTGGCAGGCGCCTGTAATCCTAGCTGCTCAGGAAGCTGAGGCAGGAGAATTGCTTGAACCCAGGAGGCAGAGGTTGCAGTGAGCCAAGATAGCATCACTGTACTCCAGCCTGGCGGACAAGAGCAAGACTGAGTCAAATCAATCAATCAATCAATCAATCAAGTAAGCAAGCAAGATAAGAAGACAGAAAATGATGGCGAAAGGGATTGTTTTTGGTATGCTAGGCAGGAAAGCCTCTCTTGGGAAGTGACCAGCAAAGAACATAAAAAGCTCTGTGGAAGACATTCCAGGGAAAGGGAACATCAGGTGAAAAAGTCTTTGAAATGGGACTAAGCTTGGTGTACATCAGCAAGATCAGAGTGAAGAAAGGGGAACCTGGTAAGAAATGAGTTGAGATAGAGGTAAGCAGGGATCAATCAAGCAGGGCCTTAGAGGACATGCCAAGCAGTGTGTATTTTATTATAAGAGCAATGGAAAGCCACTATAGGGTTTAAGGAGGGGAGGTACAAATTCTGATTTACGTTTTTAAAAAATCACTAAGATCATAGAGAATACTGTAGAAGGAAAAATATAAAGAAAACTAATGATGAAGGTATCACGTTTCTTTAGTTCTTGGATTTTTGGACACAAGGTAGGTAGCACACAGTACCTATAACAACAGACTCCCAAAACTTAATTTAAGTTTACTCTTTGATAATGAAATTAGGAAGAAAAATGTAAAGGATAGGATCAGATATCCATAGATATTACTCAAGACACTGATGATGGAAGTGAAATAGAAGTCTTTTAGAAAGACTCCAAAAATAAAGTATAACCTCAAATAAATATTACTGGATTGTATCCAATAACTAAAAGATTTTAAGCAATCAGTTTTACAATACATGTTATTTTTTAAATGAGTTTAAAAATTAGAGTGCTATACATTAAAGATTACAAACTCTCTGTTGGTATGTTTTAAAATTTTTGCTTTGTATTTTTTTATTTGAATTAGTTGCTGACACTGAGAAGTAAGATGATTTCTCATGAAAATCCAGGTTTCTGTCTTCACCTCAAAATTCAGCAGCTCTAGTACCTTTTATTCTTGCAAGGCAACAATCCTGAAGATGACTAACTCTATTTATTCTTACAAAATTCTACTAGAAGCTTCTCTAAAAATAAATGAAAAAATTCTTTTACTTTACTTTTTGAGTAACATGGGACTTTTTATGTTGCTTTAAAAAGAAAAGAAAGCATTTATCCTTTTGCCAACTTAAACATATTCCACTACATCTATGAAGAACCCATTATGAAACAATACTGCTATGAAGAGTTTGGAGTCCAGGTAAATAATTCTAAAGGCAAAGACCAGGCACTATGGTTCACGCCTGTAATCCCAGCACTTTGGGAGCCTGAGGCAGGTGGATCACAAAGTCAGGAGTTCAAGACCAGCCTGACCAACATGGTGAAACCCTGTCTCTACTAAAAATACAAAAAATTAGCCGGGCATGGTGGCATGTGCCTGTAATCCCAGCTACTCAGGAGGCTGAGGGAGGAGAATCACTTGAACCCAGCAGGCGGAGGTGGCAGTGAGCCAAGATCATGCCATCGCAATTCAGCCTGGGCGATAGAGCGAGACTCCGTCTCAAAAAGTACTAATAATTCTAAAGGCACAGGAACACTTGGAGATTCTAGTGAACTTTTTTTGCGCAACCAACCCCAAAGGCAAATGCTGATTCCAAGATCTAAGATGTCCAATAAGTTCCTAGTTTCCAGCAGGGTGACCTGCGCCTCCATACCTTTATGCATAAAAGCAGTATTTCTTAAAACTTCACAGGACTTACAAAAAGTGTAGAGCAAGTCCCTTTGCCCAGGGCACCAGCTGCCATCTATTGAGCTAATCCACTATTCAGACAGATGTTCAGAGCATAAACTGCTAAATATAGGAAATGAGAATCAAATCAACTAAGTCCTCTGAAAAGGATTATGTTATTTCATATAAAATCTACAATAAAGCATTTTTTAAATGTATCATATCCTTTCCTTTTCTAAGCCATCTGACAAGTCAGATGAGACTCCGTAGGTCTACTTTAAGTTATTTTTGTACTATGTGCTAGATAACACATCACTGTATGGTGTTCAAAAACAAGAAACAGTTGTATTCTACAAGTCTATAGAAATGACAGTATACTACGAGCTAAGACCATGAGATGAGAACAAAGTATTATCTGACAAGTTTTTCTTTTTCCTTATAAATACTATCAGAAACATAATTTAGCACCTCAGGAAGCAACAAGCTAAAATTATGACTTAAATAAATAGATGTAAAGTATTTTTTAATGCAATGGAAACAAAAATGTTATCTCAAATGTACATGCATGAATATCTACGGCAGATTTTGGAGTCTACTTTCATGGAACACACTTCATGAAAATAAGCTTTGCTTCTACTTAAACATTTCAAAACATTAAATGTGTAATAGTTTTCCCAATGGCATATGGTTTGAATTGATACTGGTAAATAATTGTACATAAAATGAAACTACACTGAACTAAAAGTAAAAGTGACAAAATACTAGCAATATAAACCATTACATGGATGAATGCCATATTACCAGGTGAAAAAAATTCTTGCAATTACAGTCTTTCATTATTTATTTCACTTGTATGTAATTACATCTTACACATGTTTATTTAGTAATATCAATCTGAGGCATCATTTTGATAATTAACTGGATACTAAAACAGAACGTACGTGTATGTTTTACTATTTTTCTCTATATTTCAAAAAAGTTGGTCTTTGTTAGTTGTGTTTAACTGCCATCTAGAGTTAAAATGAATCAATTTCTTTTCCCCTCTAATACTCCTCTTCAAAATTTTAGGCATAGAGGCAAACATGTTTAATCTCTATTTCACATCAAACAAATGTTCATCAGACAACAAAACTGTAAAAGGATAACTTTATCCAATTTTTCAAATTACTGTTAACAATTCCACCTGCTGCAAATATTTTAAGTTGACTAAAAATTGAAACTTACATTTAAACTAATTAAAACACTATTTTTGACTATATAAACAAGACAATGAACAACCTAACATACATCTGGACTTTGGGAAATACATTGAAAACTTCATGTTAATTTACAGTCTACTTCATGGCCTACAGTTTTTTTTCTACAGTCCAAGAAAAGCAGACTCAAAAACATATTCAGTAGTTACTTTTTTTACATCGAAATATATGATTATGAAAATTAGCTAAATCCCAAATGCATATTCAACTAATTAAACTTTTAATATTTGTATGTTAAAAGTGGCATTCAAATCCCAATTTCAGCAGGGAGTCTGTAAGACTAAGCCATCAGTACAATTACTCAGCTTTCAATTTAAGAAAGTCATTATTAAAAATCAATTCTAAAAAGGAATACTGAAGAGAAAAATAAAATTATATTCGAAAATAGACTTGATGCCTTAGCACAGAAGAAATGTATTCACATGAAGTGTTCCAAAAATTAGGTAAAACATTACTGTTCTCATAGAAATAAAGGGTATAGGTTTTTCTAAAATTAACTATCCCAAATGCATTAAAACACAACAGCCTTTTCTAATAATATTTTTACACATCATTAGATCCTGAAGTTGCAATCCAGTAAAACTGCAACTCTTGTTCTTTCAAAGGAAATTATATAAAAGTTTTTAAGTGGATGAACACAGCAATCAGTGATGATGAAAAACTGGCTGGTGCAAAGAGCCTTGAATGTCTTCAATAAACACAACTGTAGAGCATTACAAAAAGGTGGGTGGGAATGGCAGAATATAATACTTATCAAGTACAGTACTCAAGTACACATTTAGGAAGGTCCTTAATTGCTTGCTCAATTGTAAACTAATAAAATTATTACAGGATCATAAGAATCAAAGGGGAATAGAAAGGAAAAAAAAAATAAACAAGCCTGAAGGCCATGAACGAGAAAATGCCAGCTTCAAGAAAAGCCTGGGTTAAACAGCCATAGAGAGACTAGTGAATGTACTGAGAGCCACTGGAAAATCAAGGAGACAGGACTGACCAAAAAAAAAAGAAAAAAACTTCTATAAATTATATATAGCTAGAAAAGTTTCTGTTTAAGACAAAGGGTTTGTTTGAGCTCTAAATTACTGAAATTTGTGAAGTAAAAAGCACAGATGGTCCCTGACTTACAACAGTTCGAGTTATAATTTATTGACTTTACAATAGGTTTATAGGGTACTAAACCCATTTTTGACTTATGATATTTTTGACTTAAAATAGGTTTATCAGGATGTAACCTAATCATACATTAAGGAACATGTGCATACACATTTACTATGTATGCTGTTATATAACGTTGGGGCTTAGAACACAACACTGCAAAATGTATGGTGTTTTGGCACGCTGAACACTTTGAACCATAACAGAATAGGCCTTAGAAGTTACCTCAGAATCATGGATTTTCTTTTTTTTTTTTTCCTTTTGAGACAGGGTTTTGCCTTGTGACTCAGGCTGGTTTGAACTCCTGGCCTCAAGCAATCCTCCTACTTCAACCTCCCAAAGTGCTGGGATTATAGCTGTAAGCCACAGGACACCTATAATCCTGGAATCAAGGACTTTCTCATCTCTCCTGTCTTCTCTTCTCCCCATCCACATGACAGGGTGAAATTTAACTAATATTTCTTTATCTGCCTTAAGACCTGGCCCACCAAAGATAACATAATTGCCTTCCATCCCCTCCTTGAAATTTTATTAGCAGGAAAGAAGATTGAGGCATGTAATCACACCTGAAGGGATTTTGTTCTGCCTCTTGGGCTCATTCAAATTATAAAAAGAATCATTTACGAGCTAATATTTCTATCTCCCAGGCCCATTCATCTTCCCTCATCATTTATCATTTCTCTAAAAACTGCCTACAGCACCCTTTCACCATTTCCCTCTCCCCACTGAGTATTTAAGCCTCAGCCATCTGGTCCCTCTTTGAGTCTCATATTTTATATGGTTCCTGTGTTTATGTACATTAAGTAGATTTGTATGCTGTATCAGTCCATTCTCACACTGCTAATAAAGACATACCCGAGACTGGGTAATTTAGAAAGAAAACAGGTTTAATCGACTCACAGATCTGCATGGCTGGGAAGGCCTCAGGAAACTTACAGTCAAGGCGGAAGACATCTTTTCACAGGGTGTCAGAAGAGAGAATGAGTGCCCAAGCCAAGGGGGAAACCCCTTATAAAATCATCAGATCTCTTGAGAACTCAGGAGGACAGCATGGCGGAAACCACTCCCATGATTCAATTATCTCTACTTGGTCCTACCCTTGACACATGGGGATTATTACAATTCAAGGTGAGATTTGGGTAGGGACACAGAGCCAAAGCATATCATATACCTTTTTCTTTTACTAATCTGTTTGTCAGTCATTTCCACAAACCTTCAAAGAGAAAGGAAGCTTTCCTTCTTCTGCTATAATACAACAAATGATTTCCTAAGAATCATCACGTGTGTTTTCAATTTAAAATTTCTCATATTTTCTCAAGTGCATTTTACAACTACTGAGGTTTTCGTTTTTCCAAGGAAGGCATATGCAAAGTCTCACTGGCAATCTCTAGGATTGAGCATAGTTTTATCAGCAAGACCTTGTTATCCCAGCCAAGAATGTCTAGAACATAAGCATCAACTGTGAGAATGATTTCTCTATTGCAGCATTTTATCTGAATGAACCTAAATTGATACCTGGTTCACTAACAAAAGCTCTAAAGAAGAATCTGCTTATAAATTCTCTCTACTCAATATCCATCGAGGGCCAATTTAAAGCATTTCAGATATATTTCGAGTATAGAATATTTTACCATAATAAAGTCTACAGACTACAATTATAAAACAAGGTAAATTTCTGATGACTTTATTTTGAAGTAAAGAAAAGCACACAGACAATTGGACCCACTTTATCAAATTTCATATGGGATTTCCTGAAATACGAAGAAAAACTAACTATGTCAGTCATGAGCTATTTTTTGAGTACTTGTCTACTCAGAGTAAACTCAAAGGGGGTCTATAAAGATGGTCTTTATATAAACTATAACAGAATTTGCCATTAATAACTTGGAGTATTTGAAATAGTCAAGGATTCTGAAATTCTTTGTCTTACTCTTTAAAGCTCGTCCTTCCTTTTCCATCCTCAAGCCTTCCTTTTCTGTCATTTCTATTCTCTACTCACCAGTCTTATCTCCTCCAATAATTTTGTCTCTTTATTACTATCAAACCTCCATTTTCAAATTATTTGGCACCAGAAATGAAATCTTTAAAATTAAGAAAAATGAGGAGAAAACATTCTTCCCAATGCTTCCTTTCCACTAGGCCTCACACCAGATGTACTCTCATGCACACATTTCTATGCAAGCTGCTTCCCTCACTTAGAACACTCCACACCACACTCTCCTGCCACCTGATATGCCCAATCACAAAAACAGACTTCCAAATCAGTCAATTTTTCAAGGTCCACCTCAGTCTTTCAAAATGCTGTCTATACTATTCCAGTACATAGTGCTCTCTCCTTTTTTCTCTATCATTCTCATAATCGGCATACTTTTTAATGATATAATATCAAGATAACATACAGAATTACTTAGAATACTAACATCAAATGGCTTGGAGTTCATTCATTAGCAGTGTGATCTTAAGTAAATCATTTCTCTAAGCCTCAATTTTCTCAGCTATAAAAATGAGGATAATAAGACTTCGGCACCCTTGTTCACAGGGTTTTTATGAGAATAAGGTAATTCATGGAAAGCGCCTGGTATGGAATAAACATTCCATAAAAAACATCTTTATGTTTTTGGCCATCATCCTTCAGCTTTTTGTGTATACCTTAAAAGCCCAGTCAGATTCTAGGCTCTTAAGGGCAGATTACACTTTACAGATGTTTAATACATACATCTTTATAGAATGTATGACTAAATGATACAATGTTTTCTAAATAATGAAGCTAAGGGGGCAATTATAGAGGATTATATGAGGCTGAGGAGATAATCATAGCATGCTGGTGCATAGAACTAGTCCAGGGGATAGGAAACATTAAATTCACAACACCTTTGCAGACTGTCTCATTATGGGTCAGCTGTTACTTAGTAAGCTGCAATAATTTTCATGGCAGGCTATGAATACCTCACTCCAGAAAGTACCCAAACTTATCTGATAAGTATAGAAGCTATATATTAATAGAAACACTGTTGCCAGAGATTCTTCCTCACCAGCTTGGTGACTCACAGAAAGGATCAGCTGTGGGCAATATCATGAGAAGGGCAGCTATTGCAGCAGATCTTTAAATAGTAAGTACATTTATTGGATGCTATAAAATAAATTATCAAAGTCTATCTAGATAACCTCCAAGTGTCTGTGATATATTCCTGATTACTGTTCTAAAAACTGCAAGAAAACTCCCAAGGTATGCCTTTGTTCACAGCTAAGGCGGATGGTAACCTAAAAAAGTTGGGCTCAAAGTTGAAAGAGCTGGATTTGTCCCAACTGTGTTAGCAGGGAGGTCAGCAGTTTGTCAAGCAACATACAAATGCTGTAACGAGATCACAGTTATTATTTTCACGCAACCCATTACCAACGTAAGAAAAATCCTTATTTTAAATGTACATAAAAAATAAACAAGCATTTGTTGTAAGCATGCAAAAGCTCTATTTCATTCCTAGAACACAGGACCACTCAAGAGTCTATTTTACATCTTTACTAAGTAGTAAGGGTATGGAACAGCAAAATCAAAGTTCTTATAAAGTGAAGATAGAGTGCTTTGAAATTATGATGAATGTGAATGGGAGGAATTATTTTATTCATTCATTCAAAAATATTTACTGATCACCTACATGTCAGGCAGTTCCAGTTGCTAAGGATACAGCAGCAAAGCAGAGACAAAAATATCTGTTCTTACAATGTTCAAATTCTAGTGGTGGGTGCACTGGTAAACAAATAAACGAGTGATTACATAATATATGCAATGTTACTGTGTTGGGGAAAAAAATAAAGCAGGAGGATAGGAAGCCAGCAGGTGGGGATCTTATGTTGGGGACTGAAGGAATGCTCCTGTGAGGAAGTAGATTGAAAGATACAAGGAATTGAATCTGTGTAAGTGTCTGAAGAAGGGGCTTTCCAAGCAAAGGAAACATTAAGTGCAGAAGTCCTGAAGCAAGAGCTAAGTTTTATGTAGATATTCTGGGAGAAGAAATTAAAAAATACACTTTGGGTTGGAGTCCTAGCTCTTTGTCTTTTACCAGCAGAGTAATCTTCATAAAGATAACAACTTCACCTCTCTTGAACCTGTTTCTTCCACTGTAAACTAAAGGACTGACACTACCGCGTACTTCAGTTATTTCAAGGAATAAAAAGCTTTAAGAAATGCACTTTACAGTACTGATACTACAAAGACAGGCTTGTCTCCTTGGCTGTCAAATGAAGCTAATGGCACCCATTTTACAGGGCGTTGCGGGGACTCAATCAGATAACCCAAGCAAATATGGCGACTGACACTGAGAAACCCCTCAAGACGTGATTGAGCAGTATTACTGTCACCACGCAGGCTACGAACTATGAGCGGGCAGGTGCTTCTTGCTGCTCTGCTCAGTATGAGACGCCCAGGACGAAGCACCTCGAAGCTGCTCCATAGGCATTCACTTAATAAACCGACTGACTGTAAATTCCACTATCTTTGGACTACTTTGTAGTTTTTCGCACTTCTACTTGGACATTCCAGCTTCAAAGAAACCAGCTTCACTCTCTGAAACGTTTACCAGCAGAATAACCTTTATAAAGGTTTAAACTTTAAAAGGTCTTAAAATTGAGCTACTACCAGACGGCCTTTCCCTAGGCGTCATACAGGCCTTTTCAAGCCAACGTCCCGCCCGCCGCGTACCACACGCCCACCTTCTGGATGCTGCGATTACACTTCAGGAAACTTTCGGGTTTACACTTGAAGAAACTTTCCGCGGCCCTTTATAAAGATGCGGTGACGTCACCGCGCGCCGCGCGTGCGCCAGTATCGTAGCGTGACCACGCCCAGGCCTGCGCTGAAGCCCCGGCGTCGGCGCAGTAGCTGGTGCCTTCCCGGAAGGGCTCAGAGGCGGGCTCGGTGAGTGGAGTCGGACCGCGGGTGGGTGCCCTGACTGCCCGACGGCCGCGCAGGGGCTTGCAGGGCCCCTGGGGAGGATGTTGTTAACGTAAAGAGCCAGGCTGATGAGGAAAGTTCCTGAGTCCTTCGGGTATAATCGGGAGTTGGGGCGGCTGGAGGGCAGATGACTCTAAGAAGGTGCGGATCTTCGGTTCCAAGGGGAGAATTTGACTTGGGTTTTCTCTAAAGTGCTGATGGCGGGCCTCACAGAAAAGTTACCATGAACCGACTTTCCGGAATTCCCTTGGCGCTGCATTAATTGGCCTCGTTGCAAAAGGAAACCGAGAGGAAGGCGGCAAGGATTGGCCTGCGGTGATGTTAGCGGAAAATATTTGTAATTAGACCCTGGAGGGCGGGCCTGTGAGTGATTGCTGTCCGCGGTGCTGGAGGAAAGGCTGCCACGCCTAGAGGAGAAAACCTGATGAGGGCAGGGCGGTGCTTCCGTTTTCCTTGGCCGGGCTCAGCGCCCTACACTCAATAGGCATGGGCTTTCTAGCAGCGCTGGACACTCAGGCGGTGTGCCAATCTTTAGACAATCATTAAAGAGTGCATAGATGTTTAATTTCATAAAATTTAGGAAAGCTTCATTTCAGGAAGGAATTTTATTCCTCTTTTTCTCCCTTAGGGCAAGCACCTTCAGCCTTTAAGTCCAGCCAGATGATTTGCCTGCAGGTTGGAGGCCTTCAGCGCATTTCACTAGACCTCTGTCTGTATCCATCCAGTTAGCCAAGGTGAGCTTGCTTGTGGTTTAAAATGTACCATGAAAATGGGCTTTCCTAAACTCCACAGATAAAGAGTGCTGAGCACCCAGGGTAAGGGGAAGGTATCTAGTTGTGCTTTTCCTCACAGTTACACTTGAGAAGTACTTTCCCATTTAGAAGAGAGATGGTAGAACTGGGCACTCTTCCAATAAAGGAAAGACCTTGAATTTCCAGTTGGTTCTCATACTTGTTTGCCTGCCTTTCTGTCTATGTGTGTTTGCACATGCATAAGGGATGGTGTTCCTGTGTTGAATTTTACAGAGTGGATTTTTTTCTGTTGATGCAATAAAACGTTTACTAGTCTTAGTACCAGCTGCTTGTTTGTTTTTAATTCTGATTAAGGTTAGAATCTAGAAAGAAAAGAAAAGACAATATGAAATATGTTGAATTTACCTAATTTGTGGTGTTCTTAGATGTATCTGGCATATGGAAAACTGCATGCTGAATAAAAATGTGTTTAATTCCATTCTTTCATTCTATACATTATTACATCTTAAGTTTTATTTTCTCTCCTGAGAGAACCAATGGATTAAGGTACTAAAATAATCAAATGTTGCAAAGCTGAAGACATGTGGTAGAAGTAACTTTAAATGTTTTTATTCTTTATAACAGCTTTGATTAAGGATGACTTCCTTGTTTGCTCAAGAAATTCGCCTTTCTAAAAGACATGAAGAAATGTAAGTTTTTTAAAAGGAAAATTCGGATATAGAAATTGGACTGGCTTTGTTAGTGAAATATTGTATACACAGATGACTTAAAAGTTTGAAAGCATGTCATTCTAGTTTTCTGACACTTAAGAGGTTTTAGTGTTAGGGAATTTCATTGTCTCTTATGAATAAGCAAGATTAAAAGGTATATTTTATGTATTTTTCTCTTTGTAACTAATATCTAGATAAATTTGCTCCTCCTTCCACCCTTTCTAGGCTCCACATTGGTATTTAATGGACTTCTCCAAACCTCTTACCCAGGGCTGGCTTTGTTCGTATTATGACTTACATACAGTCACAGGTCTTGCATTTGGTTTAATGCTCTCATGACATTGTCTTGAATCATTTTGCACTGGACCCTGCAAATTGTATAGCTAGTCCTGCTCTTCCTTTGATATTATTCACTCTTATCCTCCTGTATCTGTGAGCTCTCAGGTTTTCCTTTTCTTTAATTAATTACCAGACCTTCTTTTCTTGTCTCCCAAGATACTTTCCGTACCAAAAAACTGACTATTCACAGACCTGGGATTTTAGTTCTACCTTTAAGACAGCCTGATGAAACACAGTGTTTTTAGAGAACCTCCACAACTATTTTGGAAACAGTTTGACTGTTATGTATACCAACTTATGTATTTTTTAATCATCTTACATATTGTCTTATTAATCATATAAAAAGAACCAAAACGTATAAAATAAACTTTTGACCAGCAAGAAACTTTCAAAGTATATTATATATAACAAAGTAGTTTGAAGATATTTACTTGTAATTTTTTTACATCTTTCTTCAATTACTGTTTTACCTTGTTGTGAGTATGCATATATATACACAGCCTCTCACTCATATATCAAACCATCATCTTTCTCTTGGAAAAAGAGGGAAAAAATATTTTTATTGCTTCTTCAAACATATGGAAGTTTAGCACAATTCTAAATGTGTAACATGAGATTCAGGGGTACTGAAGTGTTAAGCAGAAGGTTTCATATAGCAAGTTATATCAATGTATGTGTGTCGGGAGGTATATATAACTATGTGTACAAAAGGATATGTATTACAGTTTGCATTTTCACCAAAAATTAAAACATATCTTCAACATTCTAAAATAATTTCAAAAGACCAGAGAGGCTAAAAAAACAGAAGCATGTACTTATGGCATATATAAAGAATATGTTAATGAAAATAAAAATAATTTTAACCAGATTGACTTAAGACTTATTGAACTACCTCAGATTTTTCACTGTCTTATTAGTTGACATAGTAATTGACTTTCAAAATAGGTTAGATTTGAAGTGAGGTGCAATTAAGAAATGAACTTCTTATATTGGTCAAGCAGTAAAATGTTTGCTTTTAATTTTTTAACTATATGTAATCTTCATTTCTTTTTCTAGAGTATCACAAAGATTAATGTTACTTCACCAAATGGAGAATAAATTGGGCGATCAACACACAGAAAAGGCATCTCAGCTCCCAACAGTTGAGACTGCTTTTAAAAGGAATCTTAGTCTTTTAAAGGTAAGTTTCCATGACTTGAATATAGAGATTTATTCCCACCTTGTCAAAAGTCTTTTAAGTAAATTTTATATTATTTCTATAGTTTATTGGTTCTGAGTAATAAGTAGAATTACTAAAGCAGCGTCTTTTTCAAAAACCCATGTCAGTTAGATAAGTAGCATATGTATCCTCATTTTTTTAATTAAAAAAATTGAACTTTGCTTTAGCTAAATGTTTTCAATCAACTAGAAAAATCAATGACTACAGAAAGAATTGTAAGGTCTCCCTTTTGCAAAAACTAAGAAATAGAAAATGTACCTTTTCCATCTTTCATCTTCTTTTATTTGAAAGGAAATCCTGAAAGGCCATAAAATACCTATAACATATTGAGAGCCAAGTCAAAACTATCAAACATCATAAAAACAAGAACAATTTGATTTTGCCTGACTAGGCAGACACATAAAATTCGTATCTATGATAACAGATTTCCCACCTCCCTCTTGATGGATATGGAGGAGTGGTCAAAGTGTATGATTGTGCAGGGCCTCACCATTTGGCCAATGTGCCCATTTGGAGTAGAATCATATGTGTAACATTTTTGGCTGCTTGCTATACTTTGCTTCCAGAATTGTATGGCTTCATCCATAATTAAAACCCTAAAGTTTGCTTCCATTCAAGCTTCCAAGAGATCCTATGACTAAAACATTTGGTAGTAAGACTATATTATTTAAGTTATAAAGCAGTGTTTTCAGTTTTTTATTGTTAAATATTTTCATCGATAGGCATGATATAGTTATCTTCTGTCCTCACTAGAGGATAAAGGAAGAGGAAAATTCAGTTATCTTCTCAGCTTCTGGCAGTTTGATCCACAGTAATTTAAGTCACAGCCATAGTGCTACCAAAGCATTCTATATTGCCATATGTCTTACTTGCCCAATGGTGTTAGCAATATTTATTTTTAAATGGAAATATATAGGATAATCTGGAATTTGCTCTGAAAAGTTAGAAAAACTAAATTAGAAGGCTTAATTGCTACCTACCTGCAGCACGTAATGTGATACTTGGTTTTGAAGCATTTTCCTTTTAATGAGCAAGTATTTGATGAATGCTTAGAGGGTCCTTACTATTGAGCTAGTTCTGGGCAGAAAGTAGGGACAACAAAGTAAGTATAAATCAGAGTTCTTGATATCAAGAACATAGAGACTTTGTGTGATCAAACATTAAATTACATGGAATAGAGTCAGGACTACAGAAATAAGAGTAAAAAAATCTTTGAGAGCTAGAATATTCAAAAAGGTCTCAGAGAAGAAGCTAAGCTTAGCCTCTGTTTAAATAGGCTGAAGGCAAGGCATACTGTTGGATTCTTACAAAAGAGCCAAACCAGAAGACTGAATGACCCTGTTAATGATCCTGGGAGTATGACAACTAGCTTGGAAATTCACAGGAAACAAGGTTGGATATGGGACCATAGAAGTTGAGACCTGATATATAGACATAATTCAGCACTGAAAACGACTAAGCAAAAGAAAAATACAGACTTATATAAGAAATAAATGAGTGGGTATTTAAGAAAGATTATTTTGCTATTTAGATGCAAATGAATCTTAAATACCTAAAAAATGGAGAGAAGAGAGTTCAGGAGGGTAGCTAAGAAATCAGTCATACATATAAGGAAGATAATGAACCTGGCTTCATAGTTATGAAAAACTTCAATTTGGTATGGTATTTCTCCCTGATTATGAAAGTAATACGTTCCCACTGTAAAAAAAAAAAAAAAAAAAAAAAAAGAGTAAAGAAGATGAAAATGAATAGCCTACCTTCCATATCATCCCACTGATCTAAAATTGAATACATTTTTGTATATTTTCTTTCAGTACTTTAATAAACATGTATTGAGTCCCTATTATATCAAAAACACAGTGCTTGCTGCTAGAGATGCAGTCTCTTCTTTCTTTTTTTTTTTCATTCTTTGAGTCATTGTTTTTAAAATCTTACTTTCCCTCATATGCTTTTAAACTTTGGAAAGAATTTTAGTGGCTCTACCATAGAAGTCACTGTGAAAGTAAAATAAATGAGATTTAACCAGACACAGTGGCTCATGCTGTTTGGATTACACTTGAGGAGGCCAAAGCAGGAGGATCGCTTGAGCCCAGGAGTTCAGGACCAGCCTGAGCAACACAGTGAGACCCTGTCTCTGAAAAAAAACATTAGCTGGACATGGTGGTGCATGCCTGTAGTCCCAGCTGCTTGGGAGGCTGTAGCAGGAGGATCCTTTGAGCCCAAGAGTTCAAGGTTACAGTGAGCTGTGATCATGCACTGCAGTCCCTGTACTTGCAGCCTGAGTGACAGTGTGGGACTGTATCTGCAGAATAAATAAATAAATGAGACTTGATTGCAGAATTTTGAGTTGGGAGATACTTTTTAAAAGTATGTATATTAGATCCAATTCTCAATGTATTTTTTTTTAGCATTAAAACTTTTTTCAAAGATGTTAAAGTAGATAGAAATGGACCTGCTTTGGGCCAAAGCCTCACCTGTTCAGTTTTTCCTTGACTGCCCAGCTATGGCTTTAAGGAACTGTAAAAACCACTGATCTGGGCTAATTCCTTGATTTAAAGATGAGGAAACCATAGGGCAATTACTCTTGTTACTACTACTTCAGGACAAGTTAAGTTATATCTAGGATAGGTACTTCAGAAGTACAGCCTACACTTTAGAATGTTTCCAATAAACGTGAAAGCATTTCTATAATTAGAGTACAAAATATGGATGACCTCTATTAACATCCATTATTTGACCTTATTTAGATCTTCTGACCAATATAATAAACATTGAAAAAGGAATGAGCTTTCACTTTTGAAAAGGAAAGTGTAACACTAGCATTTTGAAATGATATGGTTATATACTTTAACCAAATTTATTCTAAATTATTCTAAAAGTAGTACAATGTATTATGAGTTAAGTAAAATTGATGGATAAAAGGTACAAAAATCAATAGTATTTATGTATACAACTGGAAAATATAAGAAATAACATTCACATTAGCAACAAAATTCTAAAATACTTGGGAATGATCTTAACAAGGGGTTTGCAGATAGGTATAAAGACAATTATTACAGTAAAATGGAAGATTTAAAAGAAAACTTACAAGGAAACATATGCCTTAATCCTGACTAGGGAAACTATTGTTGTTGTCTTTTTGTGTGGTTTTTTTGTTTTGTTTTTTTGAGACGGAATCTCGTTCTGTCGTGATCTCGCTCACTGCAACCTCTCCCTCCCGGGTTCAAGCCATTATCTGCCTCAGCCTCTCAAGTATCTGGAATTACAGGCACCGGCCACTACACCTGGCTAATTTTCATATTTTTAGTAGAGATAGGGTTTCACCATCTGGGCCAGGCTGGTCTTGAACTCCTGACCTCATGATCCACCCGCCTCAGCATCTCAAAGTGCTGGGATTACAGGTATGATCCACCGTGCCTGGCTAGGAGACTATTGTTTTTTTAAAGACAGCTGTTACACATAGCCTCTGAATTGAGTCTTTGTAAAAGTTAAAAATAAAATTAAAAAACAGCTGTCACAAAATTATTTTTTAGATTCAAAAAAGTTCCAACAGAATTTGCCTTGAACTCAATAAAATTTCTGTAAATTCCTTTGGAAAAATAGCAGGAATATAAAATATCAAAGACTGTATTTTAAAAAGGAGCAGTGAGGAAAAGACCAATTCCATCAAATATTTGAACATATTAGTAAATGAATAGATATGAATGTAGGTAGTGAAGAATAGGCTTCAGTCAGTAACTATCATAAAAGATAGTGAACTTTGAAAACACAGGTTGGGTGATTTTTCCATTAGTATTAGTAAAATGGACTTTATCTGCCTTTTAAGAACATAAACAGATTTGGTATAGATTTGGAAGAGAAAGAATTGTGTTTCTATAAATACTGCCACAATGTAAGCTGACATCTCTCTCCATATACATACCATAAAATTTAATTTTATCTAGGAAGGCAGTTTTGTAAGTAAACATCATCTCATGAGTAAGCTGGACAAACGCTCTGGGGTGAGAAAGAATGAGAAAGTGCAACAGCTGGTTAGAGATACAGTGAGTGCGTCCACTGAAGAACGCCCTGAAAGACTTCATGGGGCACTTGGCAGTTAAACAGGGACTTCAAAAAACAGCCACCCAGGATGGCCAGTGACTTACAGGACCCCATCTCTCTTCTTTCCTTCTTATATTTCACACCTCTAATTCCTTGAAGAATACGTTTAATAAATGCTTACATATTCTTATACCAATGACCCTGTATGTCGTGCTTTAGTATCTTATTTTTCCTATCCTAGAAATTGTCCCTCCAGCAGATAAAAAGATTAGAACTAGCCTGGCCATAGCTGGGTTCACTGTGTATATTTATAGTGAGGTATTAGATTTCTAGTTTTGGAGAAGTGGTGTGTATAGGGGTGGAGAGAGAAAGAGATCTAAGCACTTGACTGTGCTCAGATCATGAATTGACTCATTTAAATATAGCCTTCTCACTTCTGCCATAGAGTAACATTTATTCCATCATCCACACTGGAAACTTGTTTTTTAGTTGCTATGAAGAGTTTCAAGCCTATGTAGAAGAAGGAATGGAAGAACGTACTTAAATGTGCTTATTACCCAGATTCCATAATTATTAAAACATGGCCAATCTTGCTTCATCTGTATACCTCATCCCCTTCTCCACCATTCAGATTATTTGGAAGGTATTCTGCAGAAATTATATTGTTTTCTATTTCTGTCTATATTTGTATTTTTATCAGCATATATCACTAAATGATAAGGATTATTTTACTATTTTCAGCAAAATCACAATACTGTTAGCAATAAGAAATTACCAGTAATTCCTCAAATATTCAATCAGAGTTCACATTTCTCTGATAAATCTGTAGGCATGTTTACATTTGTTTGGATCGAAATCCAAATAAAATCTAACATTGGAATTGATTGATAAGTCTTTAAAAGTACCCCCTAACCTTTTCATCCTCTTTCAATTTATGTGTTAAAGGAATTAGATCATTTGTCCTATGCAGTTTCCAGTTTGGATGTTGCTAATTACATCTCTGAGGTATCATTTTTCATGTTCCTGTATTCCTATAAATTGATCTAGAGCTGCGCTGCCCAACAGAAATATAATGTGAGCACATACGTAATTAAAGTTTTCAGTAACCACTTTTAACAAAGTCAAAAGAAACAGATGAAATTTTAATATTTTATATAATGAGGCATATGCAAAATATTATTTCAAATGTTTCTACCAAAAATTTGTAATTAAATATCCTATATTCTTTTTTCTTACTAAGCCTTCCAAATTCAGCATATGTTTTGCACTTACAGCACCATCTTAATTTGGACTTACCACATTTTAAGTGCTCAGTAGCCACATGAGGCTAATGACTATCATGTGAGCAGTGATGTTCTAGAGGCTGGATCAGATTCAGGTTCATTGTTTGGGGGAAGAACACTTCCATAATCCCTGGCTGTCTCTCATTTTGGAATGTTGGTAGTCATTGATGATCATTGCCTAGATATGTTCATTAGAGGTGACAAAAAGAATATTCAAATTCTTTTATTCCCTCTCTTTCAATTGCTAATTGTTTATATGAAGAGAATCTTCCCCTCATCATTTATTTGGTTACACTGAAGTATAGTTCATGTAGGAAACAGTGTGATGACTGCTGGACACTTTCTCTATAGCTTTCAAAATCATAGTTTGGTTCTCTGGCATCTTCTAATGGTGACGAATGAGGTGGTATTTTGTTGTTAATTTATCTGGGATTTGAAAGGTTTCGATCTCTTACAGTTTTTATTCTTATTTATGCCCAATGTGTCCCATTTTTAACTATGTGGAAGCCTTTGCAAGTTAACTCCTGAATGTCTTTGACATGACCCTAACAGTCTTTGATAATTTCCTTTCTTTATGATGTGATGAGTTATTTCAGGCTCATTGTGTCCCTTTACTGCCCAGACCTGGAAATTGGCCACTGCTCCAAGAAGCCCTGGTTCCTTTTGACAGAAAATATATTTAGAGCCCTCAATCTGGGCACTAGGAATGTTTATTGCAGCTTGGTTTTTGATTTTTGGTTTTTGGTGTTTTTTTAAGATAAAATATATCAAGAGCTCATATCAATATCTCCAATTACACGATTACAGATTTAATTTAAAATCACTGATCTTATGCCTCTACATTCTTTTTCTAAAACCAAAAATCTGCTTCCAAAGAATTATCCTATGATACAGACATCGCTATCACCAATAATATGATTACTGAGAATGGTTTTCAGTAAGATAACTTTTACAATTTCTTTTTGTCCCCAGGGTATACCCCACTAGGGGTGTCCAGTCAATGCTGTGTTCTAAGAATACTTGATGTAGCTCTTTTCTGTGTGGTTTTACCACTAACTACATAATAATTAGTTTTGTCACATTTGGTTTCCAATTTGGGGGGAATTGCTTTTTTATTTGTCCTATAACTTTATAAAATTTTAAATGTTCTAGTGGCAAGTCTGTAAGACAAAGAAACAAAGTATAGTCAAGTAAGTCTCGCCTCCCTTTTCATCCCTTTTTCCTTTTCCCTCTGCCTGCTTTGGGTACCTTTTTTAAAAAAAAAAAATTTTTGTTTATCATTAGGAAACTCTGACATCTTATTTATTCATTTAATGAATATTTAATGCCTAGTACATGTCCTGCACTTTGTTAGATACTCAGATGCATAAAGGTTGTATGGGACACAGTCCTTACCTTATGGTAGTATATAATGAAAGGGAAGGTTCTTCTATGGAAGTATTAGGGTATAACTTGCTACAGAAGGCTAGGATCAAATTGCAGAGTTTTTTTTTTTTTTTCCAGTCAGGCTAAGGAATTCATATTTCATCCCCTATGTAGTGGGTACTGATGATTTTTTAAGTCTAGAGAAAGACATATTCAAAGTAGTTCTTTAGAAAAATGAATTGATCCCCTGTTAGGTATGAGTGGAAGTAAAACAAGACATACTGTAGTCATGCCTCATAGAGTAAGTACTTCTCAAATATTTGTTGAATGAATAAGTGTAACAATAATCCATAGCATTGGGAATGAAATAGAAAGGGTAGGAGAGATGTCCTGAAAGAACAATTTATAGACCTTTGAAAATATAAATGGCAGGTATAAGAAGAGATGAACATAGAGTATAGAGTGCAGTTATCTGAGTGAAGAGAATTCCCACTATTGTTTATTATTATATGCAGTAGGAATAAGATGAGCTCAGTTTCATTTGGTTGAGAAATAAGGTCTAGGAAGAAAGGTTAGCCATGCCTCTACAGTAAAAGTTCAATCTAGATAGAACAGTCTTGAGAGAGATAAGGTAAAAATATAAGAACAGCTGCCATAGATCTTAAGAAAGCTCACACTTAGGAACAAGGAGAGAAAAATAAGCCAGCTAAAGAGAAAGAAAAGTAGGAATCAGAGGTAAGTGTATTATCTAAGAAAGCAAGTATCTCTTAAGCTAAGAAGGAAGTGTTTCAGAGGGCTGATAATTTGTAGTTAGAATGCTGCAGAGGTAACAGTCAAGTGTCTAGCAATAGGCCTGCTTTACCAGGCCACGTGTCTCCTACTTGTCTCTGGTTTTCCTTTTACAAATCTGCTCTCCTATAAGAGAGATATTAAGTATCCTTATTTTCTGGTCTTCAAGAAAAATGTTTATAATATTGTCTATAATGCTAGTGGCACCAAGATCTACCACTAACAATAATCTTATAACTGTTCTTAGAATAATGACCATAATTGGACTTATGATTATTTTATTTGTGTGTATTTGATTTATAAAGGTAAAAATCATTTTTTCCAGGACCTTATAAAATCTCAATGTAATCACAGAAACATGATTAGGCTTCAGTATCTGTCATAGCATCAGCATCAAATGCTCTTTAGCATGTTTCTTAGCTATAAACGTCTGGTATGGGATAGACATGCTAAAAATCAGCTTTTATCCCTAAATTGATGGCTTTTTTCCTTCAAATCACCTTCCTCTAGACAGCAGGTGCACTAATGGTTGTGCAACTTTGGGGAGTCCCTTTAGGGAATTTCCTGTTTTTCCCTTTTACATTTCACACCCATTCCTTGCTCCCGCCGCTACCATCTGCTATCTCTTTTCTCCTGTTCAGCATTGGCTTCTTCACACCCCACTCCCACGCCCTTTTCCATCTCTCTCCGTCTGTCCAACAGCCCTCTACTTAGATTGCTCCAATGCTTGTACTGGAATCAGAGAACTTTCTCTTTTCTATCAACTCACTAAGCTCAAAAGAGAGACAAAATTTACATGGCCTTTGACCAAGGCCACTGTGAACTTGACAGACATAAGTGGGCACAAGACAACATAGGTGCTGATTTTGGGAGTGTTTATTAAACAATGCTCAGATGTTTCACTAAAAATTTGCAGAGTCCTGCATTTCTGGGCATTCACTTCATGTATGTATCAAGATAAGAATCTTTACCAGGGCATGAAATAAGTTTAGTTATCTTAGTGTTTTTACAACTGTAAGAGAAAATACACATATCTACAAGTTAAACGACCCATTAAAGCTTGGTTCTTGAATGCTATCAGCTGAATGATATACTAGCTAGCAATAAAATTTGCCATTGAGGGCCGGGCGTGGTGGCTCACGCCTGTAATCCCAGCACTTGGGGGATCACAAGGTCAGGGCGTGGTGGCTCACGCCTGTTATCCCAGCACTTGGGGGATCACAAGGTCAGGAGTTCAAGACCAGCCTGGCCAACATGGTGAAACCCCGTCTCTAAAAAAAAAAAAAAAAAAAAACTTGCCATTGAAATTAGCTTAGAAATCTAGTCCTAAAAAAAATCTAGATAGTATAATGAAAGGGCTCTTGTCACTAAGTACTGAGGTACTTCATTGAGCTTCCATTAAATATATGGAATACTTGCATACATATAAATTTTAAAATTGGATACTGAAATGAAATGTGTGCCATTGATACGCTATTTACATCATCTGAAGAGACTAAAACTCTTCACTTTTAAGACTAGCATACGGTGGGTCTGAGTATCTGACTGTTTTTGTATCTGAACATCTTATTATTTTATCCTTCTGGCTGTTTTTTGGTGATGTTAGAGCTAAATTAATTCTCTGATGAGCAGTATTATAAGAAGCTCTTTTTGTATGAATTACTGACATTTACTAGCTATTCAAAAGTGAAAGGGCAGAACCTAGAAGTACTACCTCCCCCACCTCTGTTTCAAAATAAGAAACACTGTATTCTTTATCTGAAATGGATTAATTGAACAATGATCAGTTCTCCTACCGTGGTATGCCTTCATCCATTTAAACTATATCCAAAGAAGAGTTGAGGTGAGAGATTTGGGGTACAGATATTGCTAGTAGAGGTGCCATTTGTTTTATGTAAATACCCTTTAATATAAAATGCTGATGTCTGTTACAGGATATAGAAGCAGCAGAAAAGTCACTACAGACCAGGATTCACCCAATTCCGCGGCCTGAGGTGGTTTCTCTTGAGGTGAGCATTTTAAGGAACAAATGTAAAAAGAGGGACCCTATGTATCAGTAGTACACTATAAGTTAAACAATGGTTATATGTATTTTCCAGATATAGTTATTCAGTAAACTAAAGAAAATATGCCTGTTTAATCTTTTTATATGCACGGTACTGTGCTTTTTTATATATAGTAGGTAACTGAGAAGTATCTTGATTTTAAAAAGTTTAGCAATTGCAAATTTCATAAAGATAGGGAATTTTTCACCTTGTCATTTAGAAGCAACTATTCCATTAAACTGTAACAGACAATATGCACTAAATCATAAGACGACAACATGCCTAATCCAAATGCTTTTGCTGCTTGCTGATGTTAGAAGTTAGAATTTAACCAGAGCTAATTAAATGCATATTACCATACAATGTACTATGGCTTTTGTCTGTTTTATTTTGTTCAGTTCAAGAACAGATTGGGAAGATGGTTAGCAAAAAATAAACTATATTTGGTATATGAATATGTTTGCGATGAATGGGAATTTACTACATATAGAATAGTTTCATTTTGTATTTTTAATGACCTTTACAGTTTTGCTTTCTGCCCAATGGAGATGAATAGACTCAAAATTAAAGGCTGAGAATTGTCCCTTCAATTTTCTGTGTCATCTAGGGTAAAAAAACAAGGCGGTGATCAAGGATAAGAAAAACTCTGGTACAAAGTTGTGCCTTGGACACATCTTTTTCTTTGTTTGATTCTCCAGTACCTTATTCTGGCATATACAGGACCCACATAATAGGAGTTACTCCAGCTGTGAATATCAGGGAAACTCCCCATCATGGGCCTCAGAGGGTATTTTTCTTAACTAGTCTTGCACAGCAGGATGACCTTTATTTTAACTATGTCAGACTGTTTCTCAGACCCCGTAGATATATAGACATAGAGAATCCCTCACAATTTTCAACTTTCAGAACTGCTCTATTTAATGCTTGGAGTGAATATTTCTGTGTTTCTAGTACTAACTGATTGGCTGAATTTCCAAAAATGATATTGATAGTGATGATCTAATATCATTTACCCTCCTGTGACACAGAGCTTTGGGCTGTTTAGTTCTCTTTGACCTCCTTGGGGCAGTCACCCAAGAAACCAAAGCTAGACACAACACAGCAATGTTGTATGAGCTTCTAAAACCTACAGACTTCTACACTCAGACCAATAATATAGCATCTCAACTTCCAAGCTGTTTGTACTAAAAATGGTTAAATTATATTGACATTTTGTCATAAAAATGGGGAAAAATTATAGTGTATATATGTTTTCTACACAATTTAGGGGCCAATGTATCTGATTCCTATATATAACATACTAGCTATATTTCACTTCCTGATCTCATCTCAGGTCAAATCTTTTGATATCAATTCTGAAGCATGATTTATGTTTAATAATTTTATTATGATAATTTCAGTATGGGGTAATCATTTGGTATGGGATTTGGAATATTAAACAAAAATATTTAATGATTATATCACTGTAAATGATATTATTGGCAATAATCATGAAGTTGGCCACAAGAGGGCGTGTAAAATCACAATAAAATTCTAAAACCTGTAATTCTGCCAGGCTCTGGTTTTACTGAGAAATTTGAAAATTAACACTAGTAAGTAGCCAGATTTTTTTCTAAAATTAACATAAAATATTCTGTAGAGGAAATGCATTCTACGTATATGTGTCTGTGTGTGTGTATACACGCACACACACACTTAAGTGAATAAACATTTAGACTATTATGAAGAGCCAAGTTCAATTGCTTGATATGCTTTTTTACTTTTGGATTTTTTTTTTCAGACTCGTTACTGGGCATCAGTAGAAGAATATATTCCCAAATGGGAACGGTTTCTTTTAGGAAAAGCACCATATCCTTTTGCTGTTGAAAATCAAAATGAAGCAGAAAATACCATTCAAAATGAAGCACAGTGATAACTTCTTCCCATGGTATTTCGAAAAGCCTGTTTAATAAACCTGGGTGTTAAGGAGTATGTAGGTAATTGCAGGAACTTTAGGAATTAAATATGATCATTTCTCCATTATCTCCTAAGTGACAGCGAAGATACGAGAATTTACTGGCAAGCCTCATGTTATCACTTATTAATATTTCAAGGTCCCAAATTTGCTTTCTACCAAACCGATAGATGTGTTAAACACTAATATTAAAAAGTAGACTCTATTAATTATTATCAGTGTTGTGTGTGTGGTTTAATAAAATAATTTACAATGATTCTCCTCTAAGCAAGTATCTTGGTTCTGTTTTTAAGGTTTTTAGAATCCTTAATTTTTAGTTATTTTATTTTGGGGACAAGGTATAGGATCAACTTGATTTTTTTTTTTTTTTTACTATTATTGTTTCTTTTAACAAATGAAAAGACAATGACACCTAAACTGCTTTAGTGAAATAACTTATGAGAAAATAAACCCATAGGATTTTGTGCCTCACAGATAACCAAACCTCTAAAAGTTCTGGAGACAGAAAGAACTGAACTATAAAGCAAGTCAGTCAGTAGCCAGTTTGAGAAAGGCTCAGACTTGGTTTTGAAAAAGGATACCTTTTAGAGCTAGGAATGCTTATTGGATTTTTGACTTGGTCATGTAAGGATTGCCAACCTTGTGAATGCAAATAACCCCACTGTTGTCTTTTCATCTTTAAACTTCCCCTTCCCCTCTCTGCTAGTTTCATTATTCCTGAAAAAAAATAAAAAAACTTCAGTCAGAAAGCTTTGGGTCACAACCCTAAACAACTTTGAGATAACTCAGTCCACCACTGCTTGAGCACTAAAAAATATATATATATATAACTTTCTAACACTATAGAGGCAGCCTCTGCTAGTAAAGATTTGCTCTATGACAGTGAAATGTTTTCAATTGCAAATTGGTTTATGTTTTTAAAAGAAGACAATAGGAAAAGCTAAGTACACAGCAACAACAACTATATTGAAATGTCCATTGTGCAGATAAGTTCCTTTAAACTACCATCTTGGAAATATCCTGTTGAGTGGGTGTTGGTGTGGGTAACAATAATGTTGTTTTCATAATATGTGCTGGCAGATTAGCACACTTCTCTACAGTGTTAACAGTTGTAATTAAGGAATAAACAGCACAGGGTGTCAGTCCGATGACAATTTCATCTATAGTGTCACAATACAAAATGTCACAAAATATTAGAACTGTTATATAACTATAAAAAGTATCGGCTTAAAAGCTGAAAGCCTTTGAAGAAAGAAGACAGAAGAAGGAAGAAAAAAGAAAACTGGCATAGCAACCAGAACAATTTTATACCTTCTCAAGAATGTTCTGTCATGAAAATAAATTGATAATTTTTTTCTGTTACATTACAGTTTGGTTTCTAGCCATCCAGTTGATTTAGCAGGAGAATGCAGGTTTTTTTAGCAGCTTTGAATTGGTAAACAGATTTAGATGTAGTAGAAAGGAACATGAGGAAGTTTTTTTTTTTTTTTTAACATCCAATCTTTCCCAGCATATGCACATAAGAAGGTGCATGAAGCAATGTGAAACTTATTTCTCTTTAGTCAAGTGAAAAAAAGGCTAAACATTTGTTAGATGGTAAAATATTGTGTCAAGCGAGTAGGCACATTCCAAAATTACACAGTGGTTGATACGTTAACATCCTCAAATATTTGAGCATACACTTCCTTTGAGATCTGTAAATTAAATCACCAGTAGGTTAGATTAAAATACAAAACAAATGGCAATCTGACCACGTCAGAAAAGGTTCAGGTTTTTTCTCCCTCAAATTGAATAACTTGCAAAATAATTTTGGAAAAGCATAAATGCAGTACACCCTGGGTTACGATTGAGGGCAGAAGGGAAGGTATTTCCAAGGCCTCTGCTGCACCCTTTTCCCCATTTTTCTCAGTACCTCAAAAAAGCCCAGAGATGACTTTATTCCTGGCCCCTGCAGAGCTCCCCTCCCCACCCCCACCTTGTAAACTATAACAGATTGCACCACATGGTGTCTGTTTAAAAAAAAAAAAAAATTCCCATAGGGACCTGGATATCCCATTAATGGGTTTTATATTCCTCATGGCAAATTAGCTTTATACAGGAATTTCCAAATATTGTTTTCTGTTAAGAAGGGAGGAATACCATATATAATGTATATTTTTTCTACAATTAGTAGGAATCAGACAAGGAAAAGGAAATGTCATCTACTCATACCTTTCACTCCAAATTCAGTGTTCTTTCCATATGCTCCATTGTACTACACCACTATTCTCCATGAAAACTATGAATTTATGGTTTTTTTTTTTTTTTTTTTTAGAAAAATGGAGTTTTCAAAATGAAAGTCAAATAATTTTTTTCCAAAGCTGTTCGTGGACTGTTGAAAATGCATAAACATTTAAAGCTCATTTTCTGCTGAAACACTTCTGCTTATATGAAATTATTAAACTACAAAATGCTGAAGATCAGAAAGAGCTGCAGTTTTTCTTTAAACTTGAAAAAAATAAAATTTAAGTACTAAGAAAAAAGCCTAATACTCTGGAAACAGAGTATTAGGAAATAGACATCTGGTCTTTCTCATGCCTAGGGAGCAGTGTGAATGAAAGTGAAGTCAAACGGACAGGTTTTTTCTGCATTATGCACAAGGTGTTTGAAATTGTCAGCTTAAGGTTTAGATGAAGATTAACTTTGTTTACAATTTTTGCTATTTTGCACCATCCCCTTTTTTCTATAAAAAGATAAAGTGAATATATGTGCATATTTATTTTGAATCAAAATTAAACTTAGAGATTATTTTGTCACTTCTGAGATAATTGGAGACACACAGTGTGTGCATGTGTGTGTGTAAGAGAGAGAAAGAGAGAAACCAAGGCTTGTTTTCACCAATTCAAGAGAAAGATATTAAGCTTGAAACCCACTGGGAAGTAGGTTTTTAGTGTGTAAAAAGCTAATGCACAAGGCCATAAATTTGGCTTAACTACAAAATATAGTCTTCCCTCTCCTTTCATTAGAGTATTCTCTTTTTTACTCTAAGCTAATTCACATCTTTTTCTTTTAACTTAGTCTTTTATTTAAAACACAATAAAGTTTTCAGTCCCACTAAGGAGCTCCCCACCTCCTTTTCACATACTGCCCAAATATAAAGTTAATAGCTACATGGTTTAAAACACTCTACATTTCAATAGTCACCTATTTTTTTTTTACCTCTCCCACTGTAATTAGTATAAAGAGATATCTTTTTTAAAGAGTTGCTGACCAAAACCTATTCTTCAGAGAAGGTAATAACAAGGTGATGGGTTCCAGCAGGAAAGTCTTTGGAAAAAAAATATGTAGGAGAAAGAGAAGAGATTACTGTGAGAAACCTTCAAGTTGGAACAAGGGTCCCTCCCACCCCCATCCTGTCCCCTGTGTGTTTTTGTTTGTTTCTCTTATAATTTAGAAGTTAATTTGTCTATATGGGAAATTTAATTCCCCTTTGTTAATAAAAGGGCATTTAGAGTTTTCTGGGACAAACACAGGGATGTGTCAAACTTTGGCAATTAAGAAGAGGATTGATTTGTGGATTTGACACCTAGTATTGTGATCTCCCTTTCTAACTGGATCTGAGATTATATCCTTACCAAAATCCAAGAAAAGGAAAATGACTCCAACAAAACCAGAGGCTCAAAATGCTTCCGGACATCATTTTACCTCACAGAGTCAAGTTTCCCTGCTTACAAAGAAATGGGACCAGGTCTCCTAGGTTATAGTAATGTTTTAAAGTTCTTGCTATTTTTAAAACTCACATTCACATCTCAAAGAGACTATGGTCCACACAGTCATATCTAGATTGACTACAGGAAAAACCAGTAAATAGTCGCACTGAGAGGAAACAATGAAATGCTCTTACTTTAGAAAGTGATGACTTAGTTTGTTTCTTTTTTATGGTAACTGGTCATTCAACCTCCACTGTAAAAGTTAGAGGATTTTTTGTCATTTCTCCCTAAATCTAGGTTATCAAAGCAGAAATTTTTCTGATGTTTTATACAATACCACTTTGGGACCAATGCAGTTAAATTAGAGGAAGACAAAATTCCTTTCATGTATTTTGTCTAGAACATCTCTATCTTCTTTCCTCTCCCAATACCACTTAATTATTTTTCATACCTTGTTCCAGACATTTTTAAGGTCTATAGAACTTATAAACATTTTCTTGGAGTAGAATGCTATAGCCTAGTAAAACCAATACTAAGATGTTCAAAAGAAGACAAATCTAGAGCCCTTTAAAATGATACCCAATAAACACAGAGGTAGATAACACTTGGACACCATTCATTCATTCATTGATTCACAGATCTTATTGACTGTTTTCTTTGTAGCAGGCACAGTTCTAAGCACCAAGAATACAGCAATGAAGAAAAAAAAATCTGTGTCCTCAGAATTTACATTCTGATAGAGGGGGCTAAAGGCAGATGTAAACAACAGAAATGTAATGTGCGGTATATCAGATGGCAAGAAGGGCTAATACAGTATGAACATCTAAAATGTCTTAGTACAAGAAAATAAAGCAGACTTTGTAATTTCTTAGTAATATGATAGAACTGAGAGTCTCTTTTTCTATTCAAGGATCTTGAGTTGGGGTTTTCCAGTGAAGCAGCATTTCCATTGCTACTTGTAAATTGTGCAAGCTTAATGGATAGATTTATGATAAAGGATGAAAAAAAAATTCTCACTACTTCGATATTTATACACAAGTGTTCATAGCAGCATTATTCACAGTAGCCAAAATGTGAAAACAACCCAAATGTCCACTGATGGATGAATGGATAAATGTGGTGCCTATATATATATGGTGGGATATTATTCAGCCTTATAAAGGAAGAGAATTCTGACACATGCTACAACATGGATGAGCTTTGAAGACATATGTTAAGTGAAATAAGCCAGACAAAGGACAAATGTATAATTTCACTGATACAAAGTACCTAGAATAATCAAATTCATAGAGTGGTAGTTGCCAGAGGCTGGGGGGAAGGAAGAATAGGGAGTTAGCATTTAATGGGCATAGAGTTTCAGTTTGGGAACATGAAAAATATCCAGAGATGGACGGTGGTAATGGTTGTACAGCAATATAAATATCCTTAATGCCACTGAACTACATGCTTAAAAATGGTTAAAATTTTTAATATTCTTTGTATTTTACCATGATAAAGAAGTCCCTCACTAAACATAACCTGAACACTTCCATATTCTAAGCTATTTGATTTAAATCTTATTTGTGATCATATATAAGCATACATATAAGCAAAGTTAATCTTTCTAGAAATCCTTTATAAACATTGTCCCCAGGTTTTCAAATTCAGTTGAATGTCTGCCTTTTGAAAGGTTGGTGTTTTGAGTTTTTGGTTGGTTTGTTTTTGTGTGTGGTTTTTTGGGTTTTTTGTTTTTGTTTTTGTTTGTTGTCTATAAAACACCTTGCAAACAAGCTTCTAGTCCTGGTTCTGCCACTAGCTACTGCTCAGTTTCTTTGGTGAATTGAATTGGACCTCAGTTGTCCAACAGAATTTTCTGCAATGGTGGAAATGTCCAGTATGGCAGCCGCTACCCACAGGGGGGCTATTAAGCACTTAAAATGAAGCCAGTGCAACTGAGAAACTTAAATTTTACTTAATTTCAATTATTGGAAAAATTTTAAGTATGCTTGGAATAACTTGGGTGTGTGAATCTACTTTTTCAACTTAAAATTGTATAAAATCTCAAGAGATCAACTATTTCCACTGAAAATTTAGTATCCCAAATGGAGGTATGCTATAAGTGTAAAATACACACTGGGTTTCAAAGACAGTGATATGGTTTGGCTGTGTCCCCACCCAAATCTTATCTTGAATTGTAGTTCCCATAATCCCTATGTGTTGTGGGAGGGACCCAGTAGGAGGTAACTGAATTATGAGGATGGTTTCCCCCATGCTATTCTGGTGATAGTAAGTTCTCACAAGATCTGATGGTTTTATAAGGGGCTTCCCCCTTCACTTGTTTCTCATTCTTCTCCCTGCCGCCATGTGAAGAAGGATGTGTTTGCATTCCCTTTCATCATGATTCTAAGTTCCCTGAGGCCTCCCAAGCCATGGGGAACTGAGTCAATTAAACCTCCTTCCTTTGTAAATTACCCAGCCTTGGGGGTGTTTTTATTAGCAGCATAAGAACTAACACAGAAGTAAACAAATATGTTATTAAAATTAATTTTACCTGTTTCTTTTTACTTCTTATAAAATAGCTAGTAGAAAATTCAATCTTATGTATGTAACTTATTTTATAGTTTATTGAACCGCATTAAACTAGACAATTCCTAAGAGCCCTTGCAATTCTCTGAGTCAGTATCTTTTTTGGTTGTTTCTCTGTTTTTTGTTTTGTTTTGTTTAAGATGGAGTCTCCCTGTTGCCCAGGCTGGAATGCAATGGCACAATCTCAACTCAGTGCAACCTCCACCTCCCAGGTTCAAGCGATTCTCCTGCCTCAGCCTCCCAAGTAGCTGGGACTGCAGGCGTCTGCCACCACACCTGGCTAATTTTGTATTTTTAGTAAAGATAGGGTTTTACCATGTTGGCCAGGCTGGTCTCAAACTCCTGACCTCAGGCAATCCACCTGCCTCAGCCTCCCAAAGTGCTGGGATTACAGGCATGTGCGCACCCAGCCTGAGTCATTATCTTTATAAGCATTTTTTTAAATGCACCATTATATTTGACTAGAAGCCCATAATTGCAAAATTTGGGGGGATACTTGTTATTTAATTAATATTTGTATGCTTCAAACAGAATGCAAAAGAAGAATGAAGGTAAATAAAAGTTTATAATGCCAGAGTAGCCTGGGCATGGTGGCTCACAATTATAATCCCAGCACTTTGGGAGGCCAAAGCAGGAGGATCACTTGAGCCCACGAGTTCAAGACCACCTTGGTCAACAGGGCAAGATCTTGTGTCTAATACTGTTATTATGTTTTAAAATTCAGAATATCATTTTGTTCTCAGAGTTATATTTGAATATGTGCTCATTTTTAGAATCCCAAGTCCAAGTGGAAAGCCTAGAAGATATTAGATGCTCAAAAAGTATTTTGGATGAATATTAAAACCAGGATTTGCATTTTGACCAGACTCTTAATTAAAGTACATTTGATGAGAACATTTATTAAAGATGAAACAGCATGAGGCTGCAAGCCAGAGAAAATAATTTGGCTTCAGTTTTCATATGGTACAAGACAAAAAGAAGTTGGATACTGAAATCAAAGGTTTTTCTTTCCTTGGAGGACCTTGATAAACAATGGAAGTAATGTTAATACTTGGTGATAACAAGACGTCTTTTATAGGAAAAGTATGTTATAGATGAATACTATTAATCATCGAATTATAGATG
Organism: Plecturocebus donacophilus; assembly: GCA_004027715.1. Taxonomy (NCBI): domain Eukaryota; kingdom Metazoa; phylum Chordata; class Mammalia; order Primates; family Pitheciidae; genus Plecturocebus; species Plecturocebus donacophilus. The sequence goes on along the minus strand of PVKP010015784.1, from coordinate 4,867 downwards.
GTGAAATGGAAGCAGTATGACATTAAGTGACTGTCAAAGTCACACTAGGGATTCACCTCTTATACCTGGGGACTCAGCATTCTTAGTTTTTCCTTCTCCCCTATTCGCACTACCACACTGACAGGTTCTCCAGAGGAACCATAGGGAAGCAATTACCAGTTAAAATTAGGTTGAAAGAAAACACTGGTTTCACAAAGCATGTATTTTAACTTCATAAACTTAACAGGCTGAGAGTCCAAAATGGAATTAATATCATTGACACTAACTAGTTGAAGACTCTGAGCAAAGACCTTTGTGTGCATTAACCTTCAATTAAAATTACCTTTTTTTTTTTTAACTTACAGATACACCAAATCCTTAAAGTGCCCTGACATGCCGCTATTAGCAACACCAATAACCTGAGAAATGGTGCTGTTTTTGCAATTAGGCTATTGCTTCCTCATCTAACAGACCGTTTCTTTATTGACTTACATGTTTGTCAAATTCAGAAACTCCTGTAACTAGAAAAAAAGCTTCTTTTTACCACATTCTCCCTTTTCAAATTGAACCAGAAGTGACATTCAACTGAAAAAATGTTTATTGTTTAGATCCAGAGTGGACTAGAAATTATAAGTGGAGATAAACAATATGCCTACCTCAGATCTTTTTGTCTCTGGGGAGTCAGCTGGATACACAGAAAAAGTAGAGTGTTATAGAAAGACCTAGGTGGGCTACAGAAAAAGTAGAGTGTTATAGAAAGACCTAAGTGGGCTTCTAACACAGCCTGGGGAATGGAGAGGAGTGGGGGTGGAGAGGTGAGGGAGCCGGGAGTGAAAAGAGGAGAAACCTGTGCTACACCAACTAGCCTTCCAGTATCAACATGACAGGTAAGCAATACTAACTGAAGACTTCCCGTATCAACATGGCAGGTAAGCAATACTAACATCTCCCCCTCTGCAACCCTTATACATGAGGGACATGTCCACTTTCTCACCTCTGATTTTCTCCCCAGCTCTCTCCATTGACACTACTCCAGTTTGAGGTCTTTAGTACCTTCAATCTTACTAAATCCAATGTTTGTCCTAAGCACTCATCTTTCTCAATCCCTTGGCAGCATTTGACACAATTTATCACACTTTTTTTTTTTGAGACAGAGTCTCTCTGTATTGCCCAGGCTGGAGTGTAGTGGTGCAGTCATAGCTCACTGCAGCCTCAAATTTGTGGGCTCAAGTGATCCTACTGCCTCAGCCTCCCAAGTAGCTGGGACCACAGTTGTGCGCCACCACACCTGGCTAATTTTTTATTTTTTGTAGAGGTGGGGTCTCCCTATATTGCCTAGGCTGGTCTGGAACTCCTGGGCTCAAGCAATCCTCCTGCCTTAGCCTCCCAAAGTATTGGGATTACGGTGTGAGCCACCTCACCCAGCACTCCCTCCTTGAAATGCTTTATTTGTATTCCCCAGCACGAACAACTCCTTAGTATACTGGCTCCTTTCCCTATTTCCTGTCTCCTAAATCTTGGAATACCTCAGAGCTCAGTCTTTGACCCTCTTCCCCTTTCTAGCAATTCCCTCAGTGATATTTACCCATCCATAGTTTTAAATACACCTGCTAAGGGGACAACTCTCAAGTAAATATTTTTGGCTCTGATTTTTTCCTTTGAGTTCAATCAACGCTTGACATTTGGTTATCTAATAAGCATCTCAGATTTAACATGTCCAAAACAGCTCTAGATTTCTCCCCTCAAACCTACTCTTCCCACAGTCTTCTCCCTCTTTGCAAACGCTGTCATTACCCCTCCAGCAGCTCAGAAAAAAAGCTTGGAATCCTCCTCAACCCATCCTTTTTCCCTTCCCACCATACTTATGATCCATCAGCAAATCATGTTGGTGCCACCTTCAAAATATGTGCCAAATCTGACTATATCCAAATATGTCCTCACCACCATGTTCCCCAATGTCCTGGACACCCTTGCCTGATGACTGCAGTACCCACTGGAACCTTCTCCACACTTGTCTTTCTTTTCACCCAAAGTCATCTAAATGACACTGCCCTGCCCATAAACCTCCAAGGCGTCCCATTAACCTTGGAATAAAATACACTGTTTATCATGGCCTAGAAAATCCTACATGATCTGGATCCTGATGATGTTTGCAACATTCTTTCCTACCATTCTACCCCTGACCTCTGAGCTCCAACCACACTTTCTGCCCATCCCTCACCCCTACCTCCGTGCTTTTGCACTTGCTAATGCATCTGCTTGGAAGGCTCTTCTCTCTTATTTCAGGCCTCTGCTGAAAATCTCACCTCTTGGTAGAGACCGTCCCTGAACACCCTCTGTAACATAAGACACCACCTCCACATGTCCCATAACTTTGTATCATCTGGGAGTGAAACATCTGACCTGCATTATCTTCGTGATTGATATGGTTTGGATTTGTGTCCCTGCCCAAATTTCATGTCAAATTGTAATCCCCAAGGTTGAAGGAGAGGCCTAGTGGGAGGTGATTGGATTATGGGGACAGACTCCTGGTGATTGGATAATGGGGGCAGACTTCCCTATTGCTGTTCTCCTGATACTGAGTGAGTTCTCACAAGATCTGGTTGTTTAAACATGTGTAGCACCTTCCCCTGCACTGTCTTCCTCTTTCTTCGGACATGTAAGACCTGCCTGCTTCCCCTTTGCCTTCCACCATGATTGTAAGTGTCTTGGGGCCTCGCCAGCCATGCTTCCTGTACAGTCTGTGGAACTCTGAGCCAATTAAACCTCTTTTCTTTATAAATTACCCAGTCTCAGGTAATTCTTCATAGCAATGCAAGAATGAAACAATGATACAATGACGTTGTATCATATACCCATTTATTAATATGTATGTCTGCCACGGAAATGTAAGCTCCATGATGACAGAAACTGTCTTGTTACCACCATATCATTAGCCCCATCACACTGTCTGGCACCTAGAAGGCACTCAATGAATACATTTTGAATAAATTAAAAGAAAAGTAAATACCTATATAACCCTGTATAAAAAGAAGAGAAACATCAAAGAGCCAGAAACCATGAGAGCAGAGCAGCCATAGTAGCCATGGCCTACACAAGACTCAGAGAGGGTGGCCAGAAGCAAAGAATTCACAGAAAAGCAATGACAACAGCCAGTAAAGGGAAGAAAAGGTGCTAAATCTCAAATATAAATGGAGAAATGTGAATTTGCCCAAGATACCATTTCTCACCCATCACATTGGAAAAATTAACAAAGTTTGATAGTATTAAGTGTGCTAAAGATGGAAGAAAATGTCCTTTCATATGATGCTGGTAGTAGTTGGAATACGTATAGCCACTTTGAAGGGTGATTTTACAGTATCTACAAAACCTGAAAATGCACCCCCAGTGACCCAATATTTTCATTTATATCCTAGAGAAACATTAACACCATTGGACAATGATGCAAATACAAGAATGCTTCAGTAAGCGTTTAAATTTGAATTTCTAATTGAAAACATTGGAAACAATTTGAATATCCTAAGTACAGAAGTGAATAAAGTCCCCATTGTCAAGAATATACTTTCACTGATCATTTCTTTCTTTTTAAGAATCTGGCCTTATTGAGTCAAAGGGGTCATTTCTATAGTTCATTACTAAAGAAGTTTTCCTGAATGTATAAAGAACTAAAAATAAAATGTAAAAACCCATTACCTAGCCGTACAATGGAACACCATGTAATAGTTAAAAGGCACGAAGTACATCTATACATGGTAATATGGACCTCGATATTTCCAAGACATGTCTCTCCAAGACACAGTTTTAAGTAAAACAGGCAATTTGAAGAATGATTCAATATATTATTTCTATTAAAAATATATATGCACAGAATGACCATGTGTCTTATAAGGAGATAATCTATTCTTATGTTAGAGAGTACAAAAGGAAGTGGATTGTCGTAGGAGACCTCACCTTTCTCTGTAACACTTTATGCTTTCACGGATAATACATGAAATGTGTGTATTTTTTTATTTTTATTTTTTAGTATAAGGAAATTAACAGAAAATTGGAATAGGGTTGGTCTTCAGAATAAAGCTAACAGCAAGAAACCATGAAATAGTTTAGCATATGTGAAGAACAAATAGGTCATATTGTTGCAGCATAAAAATTGAAGTAAGGAGTGGCAGAAATTGAGACTGGAGAGGCTGTCTGAGCCAGATTGTGGACGGCCTTGTGTGCCAGGATAAGGCTCATGGACTTTATCCAATGATTCCACATCATTCACCCATGTCCCTAGTATAAGTCATAGCTTTGAGAATGATAAGAAATTTCTCAGTAGCCAGGGTTTACTTTACCCATGTTTAAAAATATGTCTTTTTTTTTGAGACAGAGTCTCGATCTGTCACCCAGGCTGGAATGCAGTGGTACAATCTCAGCTCACTGTAACCTCTGCCTCCCACATTCAAGCAATACTCGTGCCTCAGCCTCCCAAGTAGCTAGGACAACAGACACATGCCACCATGTCCAGCTACTTTTTGGTTTTGGTATTTTTAGTAGAGATAAGGTCTCACCATGTTGGCCAAGTTGGTTCCAAACTCCTGGTGCCTCAAGTGGTCTATCTGCCTCAAGCCTCTCAAAGTGCTGGGATTATGGGTGTGAGCCACTGCACCTGGCCTAAAAGACATCTTAAACCATTGAGTTCTCTTGTAGCCTTGCAAAACAATCGTTATCTATTAGCCCCTTTCACAATTTAGAAAAGTTGCCCCCAAAAGCCATATTATTTTAAACATCATAAAAAACAACAAACTGACTGTGGTATGTAATAAATCACCTATGACCTACTTCTTTGGAAGCTTGAGATTAAAAAAATTAAATGGAAAGACAATGATGGTTAATTATAAAGATATTG
>PVKP010015783.1:0-49610 GCA_004027715.1 Plecturocebus donacophilus | reverse complement strand
TACAAGAGCTTCTGAAAGAAGCACTACACATGGACGGGAACAACCAGTATCAGCCATTCCAAAAACATACCAAAAGGTAAAGAGCATCACCATAATGAAGAATCTACATCAACTAATGGGCAAAACAGCCAGCTAGCATTACCAGAAGCTGTGATTTTCATCTCTGATAAAACAGACTTTAAAACAACAAAGAACACAAAAAACAAAGAAGGACATTACATAGTGGTGAAAGGATCAATGCAACAAGAAGAGCTAACGATCCTAAATATATACGCATCCATTACAGGAGCACCCAGATACATAGGACAAGTTCTTAATAACTTACAAAGAGACTTAGACTCCCACACAATAATAGTGGGAGACTTTAACACTACACTGCCAATATTACATAGATCAACAAGATAGAAAATCAACAAGGATATCCAGAACTTGAACTCAGACCTGGAACAACTAGACTTAACAAATATTTACAGAACTCTTCTCCCCCAAATCCACAAAACATACATTTTTCTCAATATCACAATATACCTATTTTAAAAGTGACCACATAATTGGAAGTAAATCACTCCCAAGCAATTGCATAGCATTTCACAGGTTTAAATAAAATATTGGTTGGCTGCTTATTTGTTATTTTTATCCCCTACTCCTTCCTGTCTCCATTGTTAAGCACAATTATTGGCATAAAAGAGATTTTTAATACCCATTTTTAGACTGTATTCTAGCCTGGGCAATAAAACAAGAATCCCATTCTCTCTCCCTCTTTCTCTTCCTCTTTCTTTCTCTCTTTCATTTTTTTCTTTCTTTTGCTGTTTCTTTCTCTCTCCTTTTCTCTCTTTTTCTAAATCTCTTCCTCTTTCTCTCTTTCATTCTTTTTTTCTTTCTTTTGCTGTTTCTTTCTTTCTCCTTTTCTCTCTTTTTCTAAAATCTCTTCCTCTTTCTTTCTCTCTTTCATTCTTTTTATTCAAAAAAAAAAAAGAAGGAGGAAATTCAGTGTCTTGCCCAACCTCACAGAGCTGGCTAACGGTCAGAGCAGGACTCAAAATCAAGCCTGTTTTGTATCGGAGCTGGATTCATGAGGCATAAATCATGATGCAGCTTGTCTTTCTGTTGACTACAACTTATCTCTAGGTAGCCAGACTTAGAATCATGTCAATGATCATGAGAATGGAGATCCCTAACCAACTGGACTTAGAGTCACAAAAATACAAAGGGAGGTTCCATAATCTGCAGCACCAAATGGGAGCCTGCCTATATAAAGAACATTTTGGAAACAAGTATTTTGAGCTTGATCAGAATCAAGTAAAAATTCCTGATTTCTTGGCCAATAATAAATAGAAACTAAGCTGTGTCTTTGGTTTAGGGCAGGTTAGTTTATATGCTATTTAGTATATCTTTATAAAACATACTATCATACATCTTTTAGAAATAAGAGAATGGAGCTCATGAGTAGGACAGCCTGCTTTCATAACCCATATCTACTAATTAACAATGTGAACTAAAGAAGAATTTGTAAAAAACATCACTATTTACGTCCCTGCACATAAAATGGGGACAATGAAAACAACAAAATGACGATGATATAATTAACATATTAATAGTTACTATTAATACAGTGGGCAGTGCAGTTGATTCCCGTCTGCAAACATGGTAACTATTCTCCTTGTAAGTGATTGCTTCAGGAACTGTCATAGGTACCAAGTCATCTGATCTCAGAGAAGACTGTTACTGCATTTTAGAAAACATTTCCTTTATCCAAGTGAAAGCCACAGGACAATATATTTTTTCTTGACTTCCAGAGGTCTTCTCATTTGACTGGGACCTCTGGACCCTCTGCAGGCACCCTGTGACTCGCCTGAGGACAAGCCAATACTGAGGATGGCAGGACAGGGAAGAATGAAGAACCGGTTACATCCAGGAAACTGTGAAGCTGCCAAATCAGTTGACTCTCCAAACTGCCATACCGCTGCATTCCCTGTTCCATGAGATGATACATTCCCTTTTTGCATTAGCTTGTTGAAGACAACATATCACCTACAGCAGGGTTTCTCAGACTTAGCACTACTGACATTTTGAAACAGATAACCAACCCTCTGCTGTGGAGGGGCTCCCCATGCACTGTGGGATGTTTCGCAGCCTTCTTGGCTACCCAGCAGGTGCCAGTACTCCTCCCAAATGTGTACAGATATTTCAATGTGTTCCACAAGAGGTAAAATCTCCCCAGTTGGAAACCACAGTTCTAAAGCATCCTCACCAATACAGCGATAGTGGTGGTGGTAATAGAATTACTAAGAGTAACGTATGAATAGCAATGAACATACATACAGCCTTACTATGCACTAGGCACGAGGTCGATACCTCCACTCATATTCTGAGTCCTCATAACAAAAATATAAACCAGATTTTATTACCATCCTTGTTCTACAGATGAGGTCTATAGAAATGAAGACATTTGCTCACAGTCACCAAGCTATCAGGCAATTAATTTAGATCCAAATCCAGCTCAGTGATGACACTTCTCACCCAGCATTGTCCAGATAATTAAATGACAGAATCCATGAGAAATCTCTCTCCATTGTGCCTGGCACGCAGTAACTGCTCTGTGGAAGTCAGTGGTGATTTCCTCACAACAGCCATACAACAGGATCATCTTGAAGAAATGCAAGATGGTGTTGGCCACACCACCCTACAAATACTGTATTTCAATCCTCTCATGGTTCGTACTGAGTGTTCCAGCCAACACCACATTGCCTCCAACTAACAAAGATGAGAAAATCACATCCAGGATAACCCAGAGCTGATCACAACCTCCTTTTCTCCAGCCTGGAGAGTAAGTGCAAGTTCTGAGTATGGGTGCTCATTAGCAAAAAGTGGTCACCAGCTTTGCTCACTCACTAATAGACTATAAATTGGGAGAGACATGCAAGCTTTACACTCCTGATGGGTGGAGCAATAAGAAGTCATTACATGTCTGTTTAGGACTTAAGCAGAAGAGTAAAAGTAAAAAGACTTTCTCTTTTTTTTTTTTTTTTTCTTTTTTTCTTGGGGACAGAGTCTTGCTCTGTTGCCCAGGCTGGAGTGCAGTGACGTGATCTCAGCTCACTGCAAACTTCGCCTCCCAGGTTCAAGTGATTCTCCTTTCTCAGCCTCCGGAGTAGCCAGGATTACAGGCACACGCCACCCCACTCAACTATTTTTTGTATTTTTAGTAGTGATGGGGTTTCACCATGTTGGCCAGGATGGCCTCGATCTCTTGACTTCGTGATCCACACCCGTAGGCCTCCCAAAGTTCTGGGATTACAGGCGTGAGCCACTGCGCCCGGCCAAAAACATTTTTGAGAATATAGTCTATGCCAAGCCTGAGACATGACCTTTAACTACAGAGAAGGCTACAAGGCAGTTGCAGTACTATTCCCATTTTACAGATAAGGAAACTGAGGCTCTAAGGAAAATAAGTAAATTTTCAAAGCTTCCAAACTTAAGCTCAAGACTTTGTTTTAAAATCTTTAAAAGTCTGATATCCCCCAAACCTCTGTTTATGCATTGGGGATCCAAAGGCCAATAAGAAATACTGTAAATTTTCTCAAGTTCCAGTAAAACTCATTTTGTAAAAACACAAAGGCTGCTTTAAATAGCTCTATCTAAAGTCAACCACGAAGGTTAAAAATGAGACTTATCAAGGGGGAAAAAGTTGCAAGTCAATGAGGTGTAAATAGTTAATGAATTTATAATCAGAACATAAACAGTTTTGCCTTAATGTACTAACACCTCAGGGGGAAAAACGTTCCCTTTATTAGCAGCACAGAGTATTGACAATCGATTTCTTTCACATGCACTTAACTTTATTTTAAGTCCTAGTCATTTTATTACAAATGGATAAGTAAAGATATTTAAGCCATTTAGGATGAAATATGCAAGCTTACAAGGAAGAGTATGCATTTGCAGTGGTTATTGGTGGGTTATAGATGCTGTCAGCAGTAAAATATCTGTAAATTATGGTCAAAGTATGCATTACTCTGCTTCTACTTGTACATTTATTATTTCTATTTATTCCTTATACTTCGATTAAGACACATGACCCACTAAAGAAATAAAAATCATAATCACTTGGAACATCTTTTAGGAGTATGGAGTAGATAGTATGAAGGCAGTATAAATAAGTGGTTAAAATTTAGGATTCTGGAAGCTGAACATAAACATCTAAAGAATACTATTTTGTCATTTAGTCAAAAGTGAACTCCTGGATGGGTGTGGTGACTCACGCCTATAATCCCAGCACGTTGGGAGGCCAAGGCAGGTGGATCAACAAGGTCAGGAGTTCAAGACCAGCCTGGCCAAGATGGCGAAACCCCGTCTCTACTAAAAATAGAAAAACGAGCCAGTCGTGGTAGCCGGTGCCTATAATCCCAGCTACTTGGGAGGATCGGGCAGGGAATTGCTTCAACCCGGGAGGCAGAGGTTGCAGTGAGCGGAGATCATGCCACTGCACTCCAGCCTGGGCAACAGAGTGAGACTCTGTCTTCAAAAAAAGAAAAAAAAACAACAACGGTGAACTCCCTTCCATGAAGCACGTTTCCATCCACTTCAGCCTTCTTGGATAGAGTTCTTCTACACCATCGCTTTCGGGGTGGATCAACATGCTCCGCTCATGCATCTGCAGACACTCTTCTTGCTTCCTCCAGAAGCAGACCGTGAGACAAATACTTGAATGTAAATAGTGAATTGAGGAGATGAATCCAGGAGACAAGGGCCCCATGGCCAGGAGTGGGGAAGCAAATGGAGAAGAGACAGAAGCCAACAGAAAGTGTGTCATCAAGCAAGTTCCCACTAAAGAATGCTTGACGTCAGGAGATTGAGACCATCCTGACTAACACGATGAAACCCCGCCTCTACTAAAAAAAAAAATACAAAAAATTAGCCGGACGTGGTGGCATGCACCTGTAGTCCCAGCTACTGGGGAGGCTGAGGCAGGAGAATCGCTTGAACCTGGGAGATGGAGGTTGCAGTGAGCTGAGATCATGCTACTGCACTCCAGCCTGGACAAAAGAGTGAGACTCCATCTCAAAAAAAAAAAAAAGAATTCTTGGAGATAGTATAGAACATACACCCCAGGGTTATCCCACCCCGGGACAAGGGAGCTGCAATATACATTCACCAATTTCCATCACTCATTGGTTGAGGGTTGGTTATCCTGGGGAGGAGAGGTGTTAATCTCATGCCACCTCCAGCCTTCCCTGGGGATGGGTTGAACACAATTCAGCAGCCAAAGAGAGTCGTCAGGTGCAGGCATTTGCAAGTCTAGACTGCATGCATGCTAACTAAGCGGTGTGGGGCCACACGGCAGCCTCAGTATTCTCAATGTCCCCAGGAAGAAAGAAGGGAAAATGTTAGCTTTGCAGGAGCAGCCATGTGCCTGAGAAGAAAGAAAAGCCCAGTATCTCTCTTCACCTATGGCACTCCACTGACGGAACATGAAAATGTGCCGTGATTGTCCAACTGCAATGTATGTAAGAATCATGTGTAATGCTTATCAAAATCTAGATCCTTGGCTCCACGCTGGAGATTCTGATAAAGGAAGCATAGGATGAGAATGGAAATCTGAATTTTCAAATCCCACCCCCACATGCACACAGCCCCACGTCACAGGTGTTCCAAATATCTGATATGGTATATCAGTGTTTGTCCAACAACAGAATAACATACGGATAGGGTTGGCGGTGGGGGGAAAGAGGGACTTAACGTGATTTTAAGATCGGAGGTCTTTGTGCGTGGATATTTCCCTTCTCTTTGAAAACATGACTGCTTGCTGTGCTCTCAAACTCTCAGAAAGGAGGTAATTGTTAGCAGGGCTCTTTCTGAAGCACTGATTATGCACCATGAATATATTAAAATCTACAGGTATTTTGCAAGAAACCCATGGGAACACTCAGGAAATGCCATTCCTAAGTCCCTGGAGCCATAACTAGGACTGAGAAACAGTGATGTAATATATTAGGAAAAATAAACAAATTAGGCCTCAGAAATTCTTGCCCCAGCCCGGCAACCAGAGGCAGTCGAGCCCTCTGGAACCTGTCTCTTTGCATCAAAGCCCGACTTGACTCACAGGTGTGAGAATAAAGTGCAACCAGGTAAAAATGAGTTGGCAGTTTTAGGTGGTAGACAAATTGAATGAGGTGCCATCATGGCTTTTTGGTAGGTATTTTTTAGAGAGCACGAAGCAAAGTCATCCTGGACCTGAAATCACTATGGAAGAATGTTGTGAACCCGACATTTGCAATAAGAAGCTCTTGTATAATGGACAAGATGGAGAGAAAAAAAAACTAAAAGACAAACCATATGCTTTATGAGAGCCGGTAGAGTTTTCTTGCATCCCTCTCTATTTTTGGTCTAAAAGGCATTTCACAGATGTCAGCAGCCATTAATAGACTAATAAAAGAAAAGGTAACCAAGTTGAGAGGCTGTCAATGAGAAGGCCATCAGTCTATTTGATTTCTCTACCTCTTCCTGCTTTGATTCATCTCTGTGTTCAAAAGCTCTAAGGCGAGCTGCTTGCCATTATTCCGTAAGGCAATTAAGCTACTTGGCAATAAAAGCAACCACATTTTTCCTGGAGTAGTTCTCGGAGAACACAGAACAGCGCAGGACAGATGTTGAACCAAAATGTAGGTACTTATCTGAACGCACTTCTTCGTGCCAAGGCTAAACACTGTGCCAGGGTGCTTGCTTCCATCTTGCCATTCCTCCTCTGGGATCTTTTTCCAACAGTGAATCCTTCCCTCTGCTCTATCTTCAGACTCCCCTAGCTATCAGGATACACACGCGCGGAAGCTCTGGTATATTACTCCAGCTCCTTCAACTCTTCCTCAACCTTAACTGCACTCTTGGTTTGGGTGTACCTCCAACCAGCAAGCTTTCTGAAAACAGTAATCCACATTGATCACCGCCAGCTTCTCCACCATCTGGTGACCCCTGGCTATTTCACTCCACTGAAGACACTGTCTTAGCATCTTCTTCATGGACGTCCCTGCCCCATTGCCCCACCATGACCACGTACACTCCTGGATCCCAGCTGCTATTTCTTCATCACGGGACGTATTAACCATCTCCTGGCAGCTCTCTGTGGCTTCAGGAACACCACACTCCTGGCCACCTTCCTGCTTCTGAACTGCTCCATCCATGTCTCTTCACTTACTCTGCCTACACACTACCTTTGTTTGTTTGTTTTTGAGATAGAGTCTCACTCTGTCGCCCAGGCTGGAGTATGGTGGCACCACCTCGGCTCACTGCAACCCCTGCCTGCCAGGTTCAAGTGATCCTCCTGCTTCAGGCTCTCGAGCAGCTGGGACTACAGGTGCATGTCACCATGTTTGGCTAATGCCTTGTGTTTTTAGTAGAGACGGGGTTTCACCATGTTGGTGAAAAACTCCTGACCTCAAGTGATCTGCCCACATCAACCTCCTAAAGTGTTGGGATTACAGGCATGTGCCACCATGCCTGGCCTACACCACCCTTCTTAAATGATGCTCCTCTCCATCTCATTCTCCATAAATTCTCCTAAATCACTTCCTACAGATGTCACCCATGTCCCCACAGCTGCTAGATGCCAAAGCTCTATGCACCCCTCACCTCTTGGCTACGTTCCCATACCCTTATCTCCAGCTCAAAACACATCGTCATCACCTGGCTATCTGCCAGGCATCTGGGGCTGCTGTTTATAATCAATCTATTCACTCATCCCACAAGTGTTTATTGAGTGCCTACTATTTATGCAAACTAAAATGGAAACAAAATATCCACTGTATTAGCTATCTCTTGCTAGCAAAAGTATTTACTCCAAAACTTAGCAGCTCGAAACAACACACATTAATTCACACTGCCAATGGGTCAGGATGTAGCATGGCTCTGCTGGGAATCTCTCACTCAAGATCTCTGACAAGGCTGAAATCGACATGTCAACTGTGGCTGCAGTTTTAGCTCCAGACCTGACTGGGGAAGTATCCAGCTCTCTGCTCACTCATGTGACAACTGGCAGGATTCGTTCCTCAGGGGATTTTGGCTACTAATCACCCTCAGTGGCTTGTCATGTGTGGATCTCCAGTGGGCAGCTCAGGATGTGGTGGCTGGATCCCCTTAGAGCAGGAGAGCAAGAACCCAAGAGGGAAACTGACTTCTTTTTATGATTCCATCTCGGAAATGGTATCTCATCATTTCTGTCCTACTCCACTTATTTGAAGTGAATTGATACGTTCAGGCCAAGCTGAAATGGAGGAGGTTACGCACACTACAGATACTAGGAGAGAAGGGTCATTTAGTGCCATCTCAGAGGGTGACCGTCACATCCTCAATTCCCAGAAAGCTTGGTTCCAGTGAGACAGAATCCTACATAGATGGCAGAGATATGGAAGAAAAAGATGGGGAGAGAGGGTAGATCCACACTGTCATATCCCCATTCCCAGAAGCTTGGTTCCAGTGACATATAATCCTACAGGGATAGCAGATATGAAAGGCAAGGATGGGGAGATGGGGTGGATTCATACTGTCATACTCCTATTCCCAGGATCTTGGTTCCAGTGACACAATCCTACGTGGATGGCAGAGAAATGTGAGGAAAACATGGGGAGAGATGGTGACCCATGTGACGAAAAAGCTTGTGTGCTGAGTATGCAATCAACATATGTCCAGTTAAACTTCCCTTCCCTCTTTCAGTCCTCTGAAGTTCCACTTGTTTCCACTCACTGCATCTTACTGCCTCTTGTCTGGCCTTGAACAACAGCTTTAGCTGGTGTTGTGAAAACCCATGCTCCACATAGCCAAGACCACGATTTCACAACACTCCATTTGCCAGGTCTCTCTCTTCCCCTTCTGAGTGAGAGAAACTCAACTCAAACTAGTTAAAGCTGGAAATGGGATTCGTGGACACATATGTGTAATAATTCTAAGGAACAGTGGCTTTAGACAATGCTGGAGCGAAACGCTCCATCAGTGAGGACCCTTCTGTCTCCCTCTCTTCTTTCTGCTTTCTTCTGTGTTGTGGTCCACATTGGTAGGCTCTGGTTATTGATTAAAACGCCCTCCAATAGGCACAGGCTTGCATGTAATATTCCACCGAATTACTAACTCCAGCAGAAGGAGAGCACTGTGTTTTTACTTCAGTAGGACTCAAACAAATCCTCCATTGTGCGCTCACTGGTCCAGATGGATCACATGCCCCTGGCTGGACCATCACTGTGACTTGATGGATGCTGCACTCTGACCGGCCAGTTCTGTGGAGCCAGAGTACAGATTCAACCCCACCTGAAATGTCTGGTCTGAGAATGGTGGAGAGGTGATTTCCCTAGGAAACTGGGGTGCTATTACCAGCAAAGTTATCTAGATTCTGAACAGCCAAGTAATGAGACAGGCAATACAACACAAACGTTAACACACCACTTACCTAATGAATAACCTCACTGCCTCTCCACCTCTCCACCATCTAGAGGACCGAGTTCTAACATCTTTGCTTAGCATACAAGACTCTCCGTGAATTAGTCCAAGCCGGCCTTCCTAGCCTTGTCTGCCATACAGCCTGATTTCACCCACAAAGAATGACATGTTCGTCTCAAAATACTCTCTTCTGTCATCCCACTGCACCCCCTTTGCCTGGCATGCTGAACTTCTATTTCATCACCTGTTGAGCCATATACCTGACTCAAGACCCAGCCCAAATGCCATTAGCCTTTTAAATAAATCTACCCCAGCTCTTCCTGGCTGAATCAGCTGCTCCTTTCCTAAGAAACTGTGTGAATATCTCTACTGAACAGTGGTTCTCAACAGAGGCAATGTTGTTCCCCCAGGGACCTTTGGCAATGTCTAGAGACATTTTTGGTTGTCGTGACTGTAGAGGGGATGCTTCTGGTATCTGATGGGTAGAGGCCAGGGATGCTGCTTAAAATCCTACAACATGTAGGCAGTCCCACACAACAAAGAATGACCCGGCTCAGAATGTCAACACGGCCAAAGTCAAAAACCCTTGTATCACGTAACATCTCATGCCTTGTATTACAACCATCAATTCCATATCTTCCCAACTAGACCATGAGCTCCTCAGGGGCAGGGACACTGTTGCATTTGTCAATGTGCTCTCAGCTCTAGCAGGTGCCTGGCCCATAGCAGATGCTCAGCAGACATTGGCAGAATGACTGCATGAGGGAATGAGTGTCCAGATGGGCTTATGAAACATTATCCAAGAAATGGAGTTCCTGGAAGGCACGATCCTTCCTTAAACATCTATTGTATTAGGAAATTTCAGCTGCACGGTGCTTTTCCCCTCTTTCCAAGAACACATTTGAAGAAAATGTAAACTTGTGCATTTGAAGTCATGTGACTTTCTCAGCAAGTCTATTACTACCTGTGCTTCTCAGGCCTCTGATATTAAGAAATGGACTCTTGGCTTTTTATAATTTCTAAAGACAGAGGAAATAGCTACACTCCCGTTAAAATACACTCCCCTTCTAAGAGTTCCTCCAAGATTTTTTTTTTTTTTTTTACAACAAAACAAAATTTCACGACCCTTTCCCTCGTCCAATTTTGGTTTAAGACAAGGCTGTGCATGTAACATCTTCATCTAACATATGGCACGCTTGACTAAGAAATGCACACATCACCAGCAGCTCAGTATTCCATGTAAGGTCTAACACGTTTCTCAGAAAGGACATTCAAATGTCAGATGGAATGATTTACACTGCATGTCAATAAAAAGTACTCCGAGGTTCACCAAGTCAATAAAGCTTATTAGAACAATCTTAGGGCTGAGTATCAATATACCCTGATGAGGACCTCTGAAGTCACACACTGTCTCAAGGCAAGTGGCATTAAATAGACCATTCTGGAGAGAGAAAGAAAATTAAAAGCTTCCATTATTTTGAGAGGGCATGTTAACTGAATAGCACATAAGAAGCTTGAGAAATCTGGGTTTATATTCCCATCGTGAAAACCTTCTGGACAGTCATTCTTTGAGCGTCTATGTATTGAAAACCTCTGACATGCCAAGCATTGCATCAGGCGTATCACATTGACTCATTTTTTTAAGTTAACAAACACTTCAGTAGTGCTTTCTATGTACACTTTCCTTAATCTTTACAAATATTAAGTATGTAAACCCTCATTATGACTCCATGCAATGGATAAAACATCGTTCCCATTTTGCAGATAAGAAGACTGAGGCTTAGAGAAGCTAAGTCAAAAGTCCAAGGCCATCCAGCTAGAAGCAGCAGAGCCTGCATGCAAAGCCTGGTAGACAGGCTCTAGAACAGGTATTCTTTTTTATTTTCTTTTTAAAATTTTTTATTTTAAGTTCCAGGATACATGTGCAGATGTGCAGGCTTGTTGCATAGGTAAACACATGCTATGGTGGTTTGCCACACCTATCAATACCCATGATGTAGGTATGACGTCCCACATGCTTTAGCTATTTATCCTAGAGCAGATATTCTTAACCACCGTGCAACACGATCTTATATGCACTGCCTTCTAGTCCTTTCAATAAATTCTCAATAAACCCAAAGTTTGGCCTGCTCAATACTTCTAAAATTAGCATTTCAAAGTCAGGACACTTCACAGAAAAGATGGATTTGTGGATTCTCCTAACAAATCAAAACATCTGGCCACCTAGACCTGCTCTCTTGAAGGTCTCTGGCAAGATGCTTCAGGTGGGACACAGGCCCTCCTCTGACATTTGACCACGAGTTTGGTTCCTGGGGCATTTGAGATTGAGACCCTGGCTTAGCTGTTTTGCAGACGAAGAAGCTGAGAGGTTAAAGAACTTGGCCAAGGCCCCAGAGCTAGGGAATAGCAGCGGCTAGATTTGGACTTGGCAGGATCCCAACAGAAAAGACCTGGCACACTCCAATGTAGGTGATCAGGAAGCTGCCACTGCATTTAAAAAGGCACTAGTTGCAAAGATGAGTGCAGCAGGAGTGCAGCAATGACCCTAAACTCCTGTCACTGAAGTCATCCTTGTGCCTGGATCTCAAAGAATGGGGGTTGCAGGGGCAAGGAGTAGATCGCTGCAACAAAATGCAGGAGGTGGAACTGTTTGGAGCAGGTGCATTGGGAGGAGTATGAGCTGCCTTCAGGCAAGGAGCACAGGAGATCTCACAAGGAGGGAACCAGGGAAACAAACACCTTGATTTCATTCTTCTCTTTCCCTCCCATTTCTTGTGTCCCCCAGCAAAGAAAACTGAAATGGCTATCAAAGATCCACAGCCTTATTGATGAAGGGCAGACAGCAGGATGGAGGAATGTGTAGAGTGCGTATCTCAGGTACAGCAGAGGATGCTTAACACACAACCCCTGAGGGAGTCCACAAACCATGCTCTTCCCACTTCCTTTGCTCTAAATCAATTACTTTACTATTATAATCATACTGAAGTAATTAGCAAACATTAATACGGTGCTTGAAATGTGTCAGCCATTCTTTTAAGAACTTTATATTGATTTACTCATTTTTCCAAGTGCCTATCACGTGCTGGAAACTGGGTCCTTTCTGGAAACACAGAACGGTAGGCGAAGAAAGACTGACAGATTCTATCTGAGTAATTGTCTTCTCTCAAGTATGGGGCCAGATCATGCCATCACATCTCCACCTACTTCAACCTTTTGTTCAAACTCATGGGCAGAGATTTTCTGTTTTAAATGAAAGAGCACCAAAATGAGTTGAAAATGCAAAGTTGCATGCTATGCTGACAGTGAGCCTTGTTAACTAGTACACAGCCATAGCTGCCACTTCCTCTGGGTATGGATGCCAAAACTCTGTACCTCTCCCTCAGTACTTGAGAGTGAATTAACCTGTTAATCTAGGACCAAAGGGACACAATCATAAGGTGAAAAATGGTAGCCAGGAACGGTGACTCACGCCTATAAAATGAGCACTTTGGGAGGCTGAGGTGGGAAGATCATTTGAGTCCAGGAGTTTGAGACCAGCCTGAGCAACATAGCGAGACCTCCTCTCTACAAAAAAAAAAAAAAATTTCTTTTGATTAGCCAGACATAGTGGTGCATGCTTGCAGTCCTAGTTTCTGGGGACACTGAGGAGGGATAATCGCTTGAGCCCAGGAGATTGAAGATTTCAGCTGAGGGGCTGAAATCACACCATAGCACTCCAGTCTTGGTGACAGAGCAAGATGCTGTCTCAAAAAAAAAAAAAAAAAAGCCTAAGAGTTATAGATCATTCATGCTTGAAGGGAAAATTTCTAACCCTACAGTAAACATGAGAGTAAAGAATAGGGGAAGAAGAGGGAATGAGGAAGGCTTCAAGGGGCTCTGAATCCCACTGGATATTCCAATTTGGCTTACTGTAGTTTTCCCCAAGCTTTAGTCATTCATGCTCCACCCTCAAGGGTATTGCCATATATTTGTACCAGCTGCACTCTTAAAGAGCAGATATTTTTTCTTAAAACTAATTATTTCTTTATTTAAGTTAACGTATTTAAAAATGAAAACATTAATATCCTAATTAAAAACTAGCATTGTTCCAATGTAGTGAAGCAAATACATAAGCAGTAAAGTTAATAATCTTGTCTCTGTGGTATCTGAAATCCATCTTGTGTATTTTTAATAACACACTTATCTCAGGAAAACATTGTTAAAAGCATGGACTCTGGAGTTAGACATAATGGGGTTCAAACTCCCAGTTCCACTGCTCCAGAGGATTTGCCTTCTGTAATTCGTGCAAAGTCCTTCGCACTATGTGTGGCCCATGGAAAGCACTTGTAAACTATTACATCGCAGAGCTCCACCATCCACACACCGCTGGCCATTTCCCAGATCACGTGATCCTGGTGTCTTTATGCCAGTAACTCTTACATAAATCCCACAAGTGAAAATCTGGAGAAAATCATCTCACTGGAAATTCTCAGAATTCCAGGACCAACTCTGTCACTGGAGAGCTCCAGGCTGATATGTAGCAGAGCATGCTCTGCAAAGACGATTCTCCAGTTGGTCAAATATTGTTGCCACTAGCTAACAACAACTCATCTGTGATTGTGAAGAAGGGGGCAGAGGCTAAGAGATTTAAAACAATTTTTTTTAAAATATCTACCATCTATCCATCTATCCATCCACCAACCAACCCATCACCTATCGACCCATGTACCCATCCACCAATCCACCCACTTATGCATCCACCCACCTACTCACCCATTGATCCACCCATTGACTCATCCATTCATCCATTGATTCACCCCGCGATCCATCCATCCATCCACTCATCTACCTATCCACACATCTACCCATCCACCTATTCATCCATCTACCCACCTATCCACTCACTTACCTATCCACCTGCCCATTCATCCACCCACCTATCTGCCCACCTACCTGCCCACCTACCCATCTACCCACCAGTCCATTCACCCACTCACTTGTCCATCCACCCACTCATCTATCCACCTACCCACCTCTCCATCCACCCACTCATCCATCCATCTACTCATGCACTCATCCATCCACCTATCCATCCACTCAACAAATATTTAAGTAACTCTGTTTCCTGGCACTGTTCTAACGGTTGTCTAGTTATACATTATAGAGCAAAGTAAAACAGCATTTTCGAGCTTCTTGTGCTTACAAGAGAGGGGGAGACATAAGACAGGCATGCATGGGATCCAGTTTTTATACTCTCCAGACTGTGCAGCACCACTTACCCCTTTCCTCAAAGGAAATTCTGGCTACACCCACAATGCCTCATAACTTCACATGACCTGGCTCTTAATTGCCTCTCCCTGGTCAGGGCTGAGCTTTGGCATGATCTTCATTGTGCCTCCTGTGATTTCATAACCCAAGTCCAATCCAGCCAGACTCAGGAAGTCTACAGTTCCTCCCGCTGCTGCCAGGTTCAAAGGAAGCACCACACCTTGGGGCACAGGATCTACCTTGTACAGGTGCTGCCCTAAACAGCCAGAAAACACATCCTGTAAACATAGATGAGTTAATTCTCTCATTGGCTCCATGTGTCCTATGAGATAATAAGAGGAGATAAGACCTTTGCAGACACAACCTTCTGTCTTCCAACAAACCACTGCGAGGTACAATCATCCTATACAGCCTGCCTAAAACACATCCCCTAGAATGAAGCAACTTACCATTGTTCCTCATAAAGCTGTGGTCAGCTCAGTAACATACCACCTTATATATGCTTGCCTTCTTTCCCTGTCTGACTAACCTTCTTCCTTCACTCTTGCTGCCCTGACATTACACTTTGTTATAAAGCCTTAGCATGTAAGTTTTGTCTCATGATCTGTTTTTAAGGAAAGATGTTAAAAAAATGAATTAAATATTCCTGCAAATAAGTATTTACAAGACACTATGAAAGTTTTCAATGGGGGAAGAGTTTAACCTGGTCTGAAGACTTAAGGAAGGCTTTATTTGCAGAAGTGATGTCTGAACTGAGGGTCAAAGTTAATTTGGGGAAGAATCATGAAGGGGCATTCTAGGCAGTCAGAAAAGTATGTTCAAAGGCCCTGTGGTAGAGATAGGGTGGGAGAAGGGAAGAGTTGAATAAATAATGAAAGGCAGTGTTGGCAAGAGGCTGTGCATGAATTCTAAGGAGTAAAGACAGAGAGGACTGTTCAGAGTGGTGCCACTAATGAATTGCTAATGACTCCTGAGCCTCCTTTTTCACTCAACAACTCCGTCATGCTCCTTGAACAGAGGTCTCAGGCAGTCTGTGATTAATGGAGTGTTCAGATGATTCAGGATAAATGTTTCCCATAATGGTTCATTCACACAGGTTTTTTTTTTTTTGGACTGGGAAAGGCAGATAATCCAGTATCTTGCATAGAGTGATGTTCCATAGATGATGAAAAAAATTAGAAAAATCCAGATGAACGCAAGGGGATGCCATTTAGAATTAAATGGATTAAAATCTGACTGCACTATGACACATGAATTTATATGCGTCGTAACATCTGATGTGGGTGCCAGGAAGATGCTGACAGACCAGAAGGAGTATGCAAAAAATGGCATTTGCACTTTAATTATGAACAATCAGAGCCTCAGTCAAGTTCTCAGGTTCTGTGAGCAGAAAGGGTATTTCGATGGCAGGACACCACCAGTGTCCTCAGGACTTGGAAAAGAGTGAGATAAGGGGCCCTGCACCCTCCCACAGCCTTGCTTCAGTGAAAACCCCTCAGCTCTGATCCATTTCATATGCTGGGCATCCACATACATTTCACTCAAAGAAAAAGAATTACATCACCTTGTTGAAAACAACGGTAACCTTAGAAATGTCTGAAGCCTCTTCTAGCTCTAAACACTCAAGATTCAAGTACGCTTGCCTGCCTTCCCCCAGTATCTGATTTATACCATTGATTATTTTTTGATAATTCCCTGCTGCATTTCTTGTGTTACAGACAATGCAAAGACAAATGTCAGTGTAATCTACTTTGGTTTTCCTCACATTTAATGCATTGCAATAGATGCAGCTGTTGAGAATATCAGAGACCATCAAAGAGACCCAACAAAGAGAACCGGGATAAACCTTCTCCATCAGAGGAATGTGGTATGTGTTCATGAATGATCCCCAGAACAAAACCAGTGAAACTGGAATCAAAATATGCCTTCTGTACAGGGACTTGGCAGGTTTATAGAGACTGGAAACTCAAATATCTTCTCACGTAGGCACCTGAACATCATCCAGGGGGTGAGGCTCCAACTGAAGTGGGAAATCCTCAACTCTAAAGTTACTGCTTTTCCTATGTGGGCATAACAGCCACATTTTCATATCGTTCAAGAGAAATCAGAATTGAAATTTCGTATTATGTATTCTAACATCTTCAAAATCAGCAAGTGATTGACTGTAAGCAAAAAAAAAAAAAAAAGAAAGAAAGAAAGAAAAGAAAAAAGAAAGAAAAGTCAACTAAGTATACAGACCTTAAACTACATGAGAACCAAGCAAACAGGTTCACACGTTCGATTCGATGCCCTCCTAGTTGAGTGAGATTTAAGGGGAGCTTTATAGGAATGAGGCTTATTTTGCTCTTGGCCAGGCTGCCTTGGGAAAATGTGAAAACCATTTCTCTTCCATCTTCAAAGCTGAAATCAATATTTTGTTTTCCTTGGCATAATTCATTTATCACCTGCAACCCAGGAGGCACAATGTGAGCGTCTAATTGGTCTAGAGATTTGGTGATTGTTCACAGAGCTCTTGAAGCTACCGAGAAGATCTATGTCAGATAAAATACAGGTGTGTGCCACATCATCTGCCACGTACTCACACAAACCCCATCTTCATAGCACAGAGCTGGCTTGTGGTTAGGCCCTGGTTTTTCTTTTAATTATACCATCAATCCTATCATGTGGCTACAAATCCATGATTCTTTCAGATTCAAGCCTCAACCAAAGTACCTTGCCCTAGACAATGGAATATAATTAAATAATCCAGGCAGCCACGCTGGGCTGTTTACCTTCTACTTAACTGTAGAGGCCCAAACTCCAACATCTCCAGTCTGTTCTGTGTCCCAGGCAGGAGGCTGAGCTGGACCAACAACAACTCTGTGCTTCCTGGTGGGTTTGGACAATGGAGAACACCAGCAGAGATGTAGGTGCTTCCTGGTAGGTTTGGACAAACTATTAGGTTGGTGCAAAAGTAACTGTGATTTTAGCTATTACCTTCAAGGGCAGAGATGGGTTTCCTTATAGCAATAGGGTTCCTTTCCTCTGGCTTCCTGGTGGGTTTGGCTAATGGAGAGCACCAGCCGAGATGAAGAAAGGAAGGAGGATGACACTGGAATATTCACTCCCCAAATTTTCTCCCTGCAGGAGAACTGTGAGCTGGCTGTGAGCCTCAGTTACATCCCACAGTTCTCTCTACCTGAAGGTCCCCTAACTACTCTCTCTCTTGCCCCTTCAAGCCTTGAGGTGGTACCTGTCTATGCTGTAACTAGCCCTACTGATTTCCCCATTCCCTGACCATGTTTTGCAAATAGCCCCTCACTTCCATTTACCTAATTTGAGTATGCTGCCTGTGTCCTGCCGGGACCTCCACTCATCTACACACAAAAACTCTTATTGCTTATTGGAGAAAAAAACAATCACCCTCACACCTCGATGAACTCCTATAAGCAGACAGAAAAGCCAGTTCTGAATACGTGATTAAGGGGAACCCAATGCTTGTCCCAAATCATTGTTGTAACCTGGGTCCTCATGGCTTTCAAATCAGAAGCATGGCTTCAGTGAGGTTTATATCCTCTGATGACATGCCACACTGTGGATGTAGAAGAAGTTCTCCCTGCTACAGAGCTTAGAGGTCTCGGAAAATGATCATTGTTTGCACTTCAGATATCTTTTTCTGCTGTGGTCTGAATGTTTATGCCCCCTCCCCTCAAAAATTAATATGTTGAAATCCTAGCCCCCAAGGTGATGGTGTTAGGAGGTGAGATCCTTAAGAGGCGATTATGTCACAGGGATGGAACCCTCATGCTTGGAATTAGTGCCCTTGTAAAAGAGGCCCCAGAAAGCTCCTTTTCTCCTTCCACCATGTGAAGACGA
Organism: Plecturocebus donacophilus; assembly: GCA_004027715.1. Taxonomy (NCBI): domain Eukaryota; kingdom Metazoa; phylum Chordata; class Mammalia; order Primates; family Pitheciidae; genus Plecturocebus; species Plecturocebus donacophilus. The sequence goes on along the minus strand of PVKP010015783.1, from coordinate 31,088 downwards.
AGCGAAAGGTCTACGAACCAGAAAGTGAGTCCTCACCAGATACCAAATCGGTCTTGGACACTGCCTTGATCTTGGACTTCCCAGCCCTTAGAACAGTGAGAGAGAAATCTCTGTTGTTTATAAACAACATAGTTCATGCTATTTTGTTACAGTAGCCCAAATGGATTAAGACACTTTCCTTATAACGAAATGGTGAGACTGACCAAGCTCCCTCCCTACTCCGTTTATGGTACTGTATACATCAGTTTGATGTAAGAGTCCCAGCAACTCTTCGGTTTATATCAAAGACTCTCCTCCAAGCTTGACCATAATCTGTACCTGTAATGAAGCACAGCACTGACTTGGAGCATCCAGGATTTCTGTCTGTCCGTTCTATTTTAGAAAACTAAATTCTACAGCTAAGTCCTCACAGCAACAGTTAGATACACAAAGATTTCTTTTGTCGCCCTCACATTTCTTTATCCCTATTCCACTTGGCATAATAATCATCCTTAAACAGATTTATTTTTTTTCTCTCTCTCTCTCTCTAAATTCCTCTTCAAAAACCTTTGATAAAAGCACTTACTATCATGTACTTCTGATAGGACTCTAAAATTCATGTCTGACGATCTGTCTTAATGAGCTTGCCTTTCCACACAGAAATTCCCCTATTCAGATATGTATTTCAAGACAATATGTGGATTCAGGCTCTAAGATATATGTGCAACAATGTTTACAGTTTGCAAAAAGAAAGCAACACACATGCTTTCCCATAGAATATTGCTTAAAATGTAAATTATTATGCAGTCGATACATAAAAATAATGGTGGAAGGAATATTTAATGATGTGGAAAGATGTTTTTAAAACACTTAACATTTCAAATCAGGTTATAGTGTGAGGTACAGAAATGTACTTCAAGAAGGCTGGGCCGAACTCATCTATTTGGAACTCACTTAAGATCAACACATGGTTGTAGAAAAGGGGGAAAAAATCCTCTCCCATTCCTTCGTCCTACCTCATAACTAGTGAGAGGAGTCTGAAGCTAGGGCTTTTGGTTCCTGCATCAAAGGATGCCATTTTTGCTGTGGGCCAGTTGATTTGTTCATGACACCGAAGAAGTGTGGAAACTGATCACTCAATTTGTAGATATGTTTGCATTTCTCATTATGCACTTGATCCTTTGCTAAGCCCTAAAATACAGCGGAGAAGAAAAGAGCCCAGTCCAAGAGGACGTTATGGTTCAGAGCAGGGCTCACAAACCACTGCCCATGGGCCAAATCCAGCATGCCACCTGGTTTTTCAAATAAAGTTTTATTGGAATGCAGCCACCCACACACATTGACATATCATCTATGGCTGTTTTCCCACTTCAGGGCAGAGTTGAGTAGTTGCAATGGAGACTGTAGGATCTACACCACCAGAAATATCTATACCCTGAACCTCACCAACCTCATGTAGAAACCTACGCGGTGCAGAAATCTGCTGTTAAAACTGTGGTACCTGGACCATACCAGCACTTGGAGATATCTGAAACTTTCAGTTTGCTCAAGACCTAACGGACCAATGTGGTGGCTCATGCCTGTAATCCCATCACTTTGGGAAGCCAAGGCAGGGAGATCACCCAAAGCTGGGAGTTCGAGACCAGCCTGGCCAACATGGCAAAACCCCACCTTTACTAAAAGTACCAATACTAGCCAGGCATGGTGGCATGTGCCTGTAATCCCAACTACTCAGGCTGAGGCATGAGAACTACCTGAACCCAGGAGACAGAGATTGCAGTGTGCTGAGATTGCACCACTGTACTTCATCTTGGGTGACAGAGTGAGACTGTCTTAAAACAAACAAACAAACAATCAACTGTCATCTGTGTTAGCCATATACCCATTAATTTGGAAAAGCAGTAATGGAGAGAGTCAAAAAAGCCCCCATCGCTCCATTCCCATCTTGCATCATTTAAATATTTGTGCAGACATGATCTCCAAGTTAGAAAAGGATTCTTCAGGTCATACTTTCAGAGGAACTTTCCCGTAAACACCAACAACCCCAGCAGCAAAGTGCTTCCAATAAGGCAACCCAAGTCAAGGGCTGAATCTCCCACCCAGACCCGCTTCACTAAATAAGAATTAATATACATCATCTTCTCAGACTTACCTATCCTATATTAATTACAAGCACGGTATTTAACTTAAACGAACCATTCGGCCATACGAGCGGCAATATTCAAGCCATCAATTTTACGGCACTGCTCAGGAAAATGCAGCGATACATCATCCCACCCAAAATACAAAGGTCAAATGATATTAATTAATGCAGCAACACAACTCACTGCAGCTAAATGGGTAATCTTGATTATGGCTCCTTGATGGAGAACTAATGCCTCATTAATCTTAAACATATCAACCTGAGAACATCAGAGAAGTCAAATAGAATAATGGCCAACATTTCAATGAACACAGACTCATGCTTGCTGGGGAAGAAGGCGAATGCTACAGACCTGGCTGTGTTTTCCGCCTCCTTCACCAGATGTGTTTACTGAGAGCTTCGCATAAAACAGGCTTGAAAGTCTCTGTCTGTCTCTGTCTTCCCCCGCTCTCTCTCATATATATACACACACACAGCATTATCACGTAGGCAGGCAGACAAGCAGATTCTCTCCTGTGGTTTTCACATACATGCTACAAAAAGAAAGAGAAATTGATGGGTTTATATGTCTCAGAGGCCAGAGAATAACAGTTACTCTGAGGTCCCTGCATGCATGTACTGGAACTTCTTTATCATGTGTAAGTGGACAGAAGACAGACGGTCACTGTTTCAACCTTGCGGGCATGGCACGTTCCGTATCTGTTTCAGTTTTAGACAGGACGATCCTTGTGGGTTTGAGAGGGCCCGTGGGTAAGCAAAGAGGAAGGTCAGGCTCCAGCCCAGGGTCCCCCGGCCTGGAGCTGCCAGCTTCTCCTACTGACTCAACTCAGCAGATGTCTGCCACCGTCATGCAAAATTTATTTTTCTTTGTTTTTGAGACGGAGTCGTATTCTGTCCCCCAGGCTGGAGTGCAGTGGCACGATCTTGGCTCACTGCAACCTCCTCCAACCCCCGGCTTCGAGGGATTCTCCTGCCTCAGCCTCCCAGGTAACTGAGATTACAAGTGCCTGCCACCACACTCAGCTAATTTTTGTATTTTTAGTAGAGAAGAGGTTTCATCATGTTAGCCAAGCTGGTCTCGAACTCCTGACCTCAGGTGATCCGCCCACCTCGGTCTCCCAAAGTGTTGGGATTACAGGCATGAGACACCACACCTGGCCACAACTCTTAATAGTGTCTCCTGCCAGAAAATTTTAGTTTCTCATTGCATTCCTGGAAAAGCAACCACGAACTTCCCAACATACACATAAGTGCACGCATGCACACACACACACACACACACACACACAGGCTCGGTGACTCATGCCAGTTGCAGGAAGATTCTCTAAAAGCCTGCAAGATCTAAGTTGGAGATTCCCGGTAAAAGGAATTCGGTCTTGTGCATTTTCACTCTAGACAGTACTGAGTGATGGATGGCTAAGAAAGGGTTACCCATTGGTCTCACGTTAATGAATAGATAAAATTTGAGTCATTTACCAAAGTAGCTTTTGTCGAAGAGAGTTGCCTAAGCAATGTTAACCTTTTTTTTCCCTTATCCATTGCAATCCACACTGCAGCTGCATCGTTCTCACATAAACAATCTTCTAAAGAACTTGAACGCTCTTTGTTCTTCGAAGAAGGAAGTTATTTTTCTCATTTTTCTACTTCTTTTCTTTCCTTTTTTTGTTTTTTTAAAGGATTTTTGATATTTTGTGTCTAGGTAAATGTAGCCTAATTCAGTTCCTAAAGATGACAGTTTGGTGGAGGATTTTCACAGTTCATCTCTCGTTACATTAAAGCTCAACCCATAACTTTGTGTATAACGCATTTTCATTTTTACAAATCTCTATTTATTCTCACTACCGGAATCATTCTAGCCTGTGTGTGCATAGCAATTCAAACTAACAAGTGTCAAATTTTTTAAAAATTGTGATGGTAAGAATGGTTGCTTTTCAATGCTTTCCATTGCTCAGGTGCTAGAGCGTCAGATACATCATATCCAATTTCCTAGCTCTGTAGCCAGGGAGGCGCTAAGGCTCAAGAAGGTTAGAAGCCTGATCAACCCAAGGCAATGTTATTGATTGTCGGCAGGGCTGGGATTTTTTCCATGTCTGTTTAGCTCCTAAGGCAGGCTCTGCTCACAGAGCAAACTTCCAAACAGAAGTTATAGAACTTCTTAAAAAAGAGAGGAAGAAAAAAACAAACAGAAACTACCTAATAATTTCCCAAACCAAATGGCAACATCTTTTGGATGAGGAGAGAGTTTATGCTTATGCAACTGCTCCACTGCGATCACTGAGTGCAGAACTCCCAGCTCCCATCCAGCCGCAATGCATGTTACTTATCAATAAATAATACTTCAGTAAAGGTCTCCAGAGATATTAATCCAAACAAACTAGAGGCTAATTGCCATTTCCCAGCACAAAGCTGCAGTGATGATGATTCTTTAATTCTTCCTACGTGCTCACAGCTCAGGGCGGTCTGCTCTGCTCACTAACTGGGAGGTGTAGCTACCCGCTGGCAAGGGAAAGGAAGGGAGGGGGTGCAGCCAGACCTGGAAGACTTACATTAAAATCAGGGGCTCCCACTTCCCACCTGTGTGACCTTGTGCTAGAGCTTTGGTGGTCCTCTGCAAATGGGGAATATGAAAATCAACCTAGTGGGATTGCCATGAGGGTCAACTGAATACAATGCATTATATGTAACCCTCCAGTCACCCCTGAAATGATGGTCCAACTTTAATAGCAGAAGCAAGGGGAGCCAAGCACACAAAGAATGCTTTCAAAAGAAACTGTTTCATGAGAGTTTTTCATTTTTAAGATTTTTATTTCATGAGAATCTTGATGGGAGGCATAACCAAATTTTTTTTGCTTTTAGACAAAGTCTCCCTCCTGTGGCCCAGGCTAGCAGGTTGGAGCACAGTGGTATGATCTCAGCTCACTGCAACCTCTCCCTCCAGGGTTCAGGCGATTCTCCTGCCTCAGCCTCCTGAGCAGCTGGGATTACAGGTGTGTGCCACCATGCATGGCTAATTTTCTTATTTTGAGTAGAGATGGGTTTTCCTCATGTTGGCCAGCGTGATCTCAAACTCCTAACTTCCAGTGATCCACCCGCCTTAGCCTCCCAGAGTGTTGGGATTAGAGGTGTAAGCCACCATGCCCAGCCCAAATTAGCTACCTCTTTACAAGCCTCCCTCCCACCCACTTTCCCCATACACTGCAACTATTATTCCACGCCTCTCTCTGAAAAAGCTGCAGTCTGCGAGTTTGTGCTTCTCTTTGTCCTCCTGTTTCTGCAGCCCATAGAAGCAGTCAGGCTGTAGCAGAACTCCCTTGGGAGAGCAAAGAAAGAAATGGAATAGGTCAAGCCAGAATCTAGGTATTAAGTGTAGAGGCTGGGGATCCTCAAACGTGAGGAAGTTTGGTTGTAGCATGTAACTGACATGCTTTGGCCAGTACTCAGCCTGTGGTATGTAATGTTGTCCTAGGTCGTTGTCAAGGCCAGCTGATTCTTTCCATTATGTCCAGTAGAAATCTTCATATATGCTTTCATGGGCTAAGTGTGGCTCATGCCTGTAACCCCAGCATTTTAGGAGGCCAAGGTGGGAAGCTCACTCGAAGAACCCACAATTTCCAGACCAGCCCAACCCGTCTGGCGAGATCCTGTCTCTACAAAAAAATTAAAAAATTACCCAGGCATGGTGGCACATGCCTATAGTCGTAGCTACTCCTGAGGCTAACGTGGGAGGATTGCTTGAACCTAGGAGTTGGAGGCTGCAATGAGCTCTGATAGCACCGCTCCAGCCTGGGCAACAGGGAGACCCAGTCTTTAACCTGCCAACAAACAACAAGGGTGGTGTGAGGTGACCCTCCAAGGAAGATAACACAAAACCTCACCGGCTTCCTCTGGATTCAGCCTCAGACCATCCTGGATGGTTGCTTCTGTTATAAAACAGGGATGGGGTGTGTGGGGGGTGTGTGTGTGTGTATGTGTATGAGTGTGTATGGGTGTGTGTTGGGTGTGTGGGTGTGTATGTGTGTGGGTGTGTGTTGGGTGTGTATTGGGTGTGTATGTGTGTATGGGTGTTTGAGTGTGTGTGTGTGGTGTGTGTTGGGTGTATGTGAGTGTACTCGGTGTGTATGGGTATATGGGTTTAAGTGTGTTTGAGTGTGTATGGGTGTGAGTGTGTGGGTGTGTGTAGGTGTGTGTTGGGTATGTATGAGTGTGAGTCTGGGTGGCCTTGGGTGTGTGTGTGTGTGTGTGCGGGGTGTTACTAGTCCTTCATTTCTCATCGAGTTCTGTGGGTGTCAACCTCTACCTGGATGACTTAGCACAGGGCCATTCTCATGACCAGGATAAGGTACAGAGCCGCAGAAGTGACACACATGAGTGAGACCATCTTCTCCAACCCCAGAGAAATTTAAGGTCAACTCTAGATGCCACCGCCCTTGATTGACTGGAGGTGGAGAAGGGCAGAAGAACACGGCAGAAGTCTTCTGCCCACACCCACATCATCAGCACCCACTCTAAGTAGGGGAGCCCTTGTTGACTCCACAACCCACAGTCTCAGGTTCTTGCCCCTAAATCCTATCTCTCGTAGAAACTAACTTTGAACAAAACATTAAAAGTTGCCTCCATTTCCTGTGACATTCCATGCTAAGTTCTTCCTGCATATGGTCTCATTTTATAGGCAAATCCCCTGCAATTAAGTTTGTATCTTACCATTTAAAGAAAAGCAATTTGAAATCTAGAGAGGTTAAGTAACTCACGAAGGTCACACAGCAGATGCAGGGGAGAGGGAGGATTTGGAACACGCCCACTTAAAGCCAAAGCAATGTTCTCTGTATTGCACTATATATACTTTCCTACCTGCCAAAAAGCTGCGTGTCGTACTCTCCGAGTCCCTGTCAACTACGACTATGCATTTAAGCTGAATTTTACGTTTAAAGAAAAAAACCTGAGAAAGGGCAGGGAGCGATAATCTCTCTGAATCACTCAGATTACAGATCCTCAAGGATGTCACTCTGACAGGCACTCCCTGGGATGCAAACCCTGACCTTTAATTCCTCCATCCCACTCACTATCAGGCAGGTCTGGGACATGCTCACCGGATACCAGGCTGTCTATATCATGGTACTCTCTCAGTCATCCCAGTGTGGGCTCATGCCACCAAGCAGGGTGGCATGAAGCAGGTAATGGCAGATGGCTCTGATCAAAATGTCACCCTCCTCCCTCTGGGAAGCTAGATGAAGTACTGGTAACCAGACCTAGGACAGGAATTCACCCCAATCAGAGAGCACCTGCCTCCCAAAAGTAAATAAAATTATATTAAAGACAGAAATATTAGAGGCTCTGATAATGTAATCATAAAGTAATCACTTTGAATTAGGATAATGGCTGTGTCCAACTCCTTATTGCATTTATTTTGAATATCACATTCTTTCAACTCTCATTATTTTAATTATGTTCAATTACAGACATTTGCATATGCTTTATCATGGATATTAGTGAGGGGGAAAAGACTTCCCTGAGTTAAATGATGAACAGATATTTCATATTACATTACACGTGCACCTCCTGAAAATCTGATTTAGTTACAGCCCAAAGAGAAGTCCCAAGACAGAACGCGATTGGAATCGGGTCTGAATGTTCTGCTGTGATGCAGGGAGCACATGTATGTAGAGACAGTCAGGCAGAAACCAATCTAGAGCTGATAAGGGATTGTGGGCTGAAGCCAGCCAGAGATTTGCAGCTTGGCTTTGGCTGTGTGGCCTCAGGAAAATCAAGTGACCTCTCTGATGTTCAGTCTCTGCACCTAGAGAACTTGTCATACAGTTCCCATGTCATCATGTAACTGCAGAGATTATATAAAATGCTACTGAAAAGTGCTTTGCTGGGTTTCAGGGAAATAGTAAGGGTTAAAAAATTAGCTATAGTTTTCAATAAATGGTGCTGTTGTAATTGGACATTCCTAAGCCAAAAACAAAAAAGAATTAAACCTCAAACTAAACATTATTTTAAAAAAAGAGCGAGAGAGATGTGGTCTCGCTGTGTTGCCTGGCTGCGGTGCAGCGGCTACTCACGGGAATGACCACGGTGCACTACAGCCTCGAACTCCTGGCCTCAAGTGATCCAACTGCCTCAGCCTCCCGAGGAGCTAGAGAAACAGGCACATGCCCACAGGCCCCTGCGCCTGGCTTACGACTTTTATAACTTAGAATGCATCGCAAATGTCAGTGTAAAATGTAAAAGTATAAAATGTTTGGAAAATATAAAAGATGGTGGGAGACTAGGGGATGAATTAGCAGGGGGTGGGGGGATTGGGGAGGGACAGCATTAGGAGAAACACCTAATGCGAAAGATGGGGCGACGGAGGCAGGAAGACACCACCATGGCACGTGTGTGCCTGTGTAACAAACCTGTACGATCAGCACAGGTACCCCAGAACGTAAAGTATAATAAATAAATGAAATTATACATTTGAAAAAAATATATGTTTCATACATATGAGAAAAACAATGTAAAAGAAAATGTGGATCTAGGGCTAGCCAAAGAGCTTGCAGGCAAAAACATGATCCATTTTTAAAAAAGGATAAATTGGACCCCATCAAAATGACAAACCTTCGCTCTGCAGAAGATCCCAGCAAGAGGATGAGGAGACAAGCTACAGCTGGGGGAAAATATTTGTAAACCACATCCCACAGTGACGCATGAGTAACAGCCAGGATACAGCAATAACTTTCAAAGCTCAGCGATAAACAAAAAAGAAACCAATGAGACAGTGTGCAAAATATGTGAACAGACAGTTCAACAAAAAGTTGAGGCAGAGGATAAATGAGAACATATGAAGGTGTTCAACATCATTATCCGGCAGGGAATTAACTTTAAATTCAAAAGGCATCATCACTGTAAGAATAGCAAAAATTTAAAAACAGTAATAATAATGACAAAACCAAAAGCTGGTGAGGATGCAACTAAACAATTGTTCATACATTGCTGGTAGGGATGTAAAACGGCATAGCACTCTAGGAAACAGTTTAACAGTGACTCATAAACTAAATATCAATTACCGCATGATCCAGCAGTTGTACTCTTGGGAGTCTGTACCAAAGAAATGAAAACTTTATGTTCACCCAAAACCACGGACACCAATGTTTACAGCAACTTCACCCACAGTACCCCAAAACAACCCAGATGTTCTTCAACAAGTGAATGGGTAAACAAACCGTGTGTATTCACACCATGGAATACTACTCAGCAATGAAAAAGAGTGAAATGTTGATGTATACAACTTGAGTGAATCTTCAGGAAATTATGCTAAGTAAAAAAAGCCAATTTTAAAACATTGCCTACTGTGTGATTCCATGTATGTAACATTTTAGAAATGACAACACTTAAGAAACAGGCAACGAATTAGTGGTGACATGGGTTAGTAACAGCAGGCAGGGGTGAGAGACAGGTGAAAGTAGTCATGAAAGGGATACTTACGGTAACAGAATGATTGGGTATCTTAAGACACCGTACTATAGTTCTACAAAATGTTGACATTGGAAGAAACTGGGTAAAGTGTTCATAGTTTCTCTCTGATTAAAACTGCATGTATATGTACAACTGTCTTAATAAAAATGTTAACAGGCTGGGCGCAGTAGCTCATGCCTATAATCCCAGCACTTTGGGAGGCTGAGGCGGGTGGATCACCCGAGGTCAGGAGTTTGAGACCAGCCTGAGCAACTTGGTGAAATCTCGTCTCTACTAAAAATACAAAAATCAGTTGGGCATGTTGGTGCACGCCTGTAATCCCAGCTACTTGGGAGGCTGAGGCAGGAGAATCACTCGAACTCCAGAGGCAGAGGCTGCAGTGAGTCAAGATCACGCCACTGCACTCCAGCCTGGGTAACGAGAGCAAGACTCGGTCTCAAAAAACACAACAAACAAAACAAAAGACTTTCAATAGAAAATAAAGACCAACTTCCGGTACCCAGGAAAGCACTATTGTTTGTATGAAAGAAACCTCTCTCTAGACGGCATACTGGTGAATACGAAATGGATTCCTAAGTTCATATGAAAAGTGGCACAGGTTTGCCTCATTCTTCTCAGACGTAGGTGAGATGGCCGAGCCGTCCTTGCATGGGTTGTAAAGCTCCTGGCCTTCCACGCGCCCCCAGAGGCAGCCAGATGTTTTATTTTCCCTAGCACACCACTGCAGGTCGCTGACAATGCATTGGATTCTTGCCTTTGGGGGCAGCTTGCCTCCAGGTACCAGGTGTGTGCAACTGCCTAGAAGTCACAAACAGCTTCCCAAGTTGCAAGGTGGAGGGAGGGTACTACTGGGAATGTCCCAGAAAACGCAGGCGTTCCCCCTCCCCGGGGGCTGCTCGGGCAGTCCTAGCTTCTAGCCTTGGACCTGGCTGCCTGGGTTCGAACTTTCCCTCTGCTATTAGGTTGGTGCACAAGCAGCTGCGGTTTTTGCCTTTACTTTGGCAAGAGCTGCAATTAGTTTTGCGCCAACCTAATACCAGCTCGTGTGGCCTTGGGCACATTGCTTCACTCCTCTGTGCCTCACTTCTTCATCTGTAAAATGGGATTCATAACAGCAACTATTATTCCTTACAGGATTATGGAGAGAAGAGACTGAATAAATACAGCCATGGCTGCTTCAGTTTTCGGCCAAGGATGGATGCTATCTATGACAATGGCCCCATAATACTGTATTGGAGTTGTCCTATACAGGTGTACCGTTTTTATTCTGTTTTACTGTACCTTTTCTAAATTTAGGTGTGTTTAGATTCACAAATGTGACCACTGTGTTCCAACTGCCTACAGTATTCAGTAGAGAAAAATGCCATACAAGTTTGTGGCCTGGGAGCAATACATCAGACCACACCGTCTAGGTGTGTAGGAGGGTATATCATCTAGGTTTACGTTACGTGCACTCTGTGGGACGGGCGCAGTGGCTCATGCCTGTAATCCCAGCACTTTGGGAGGCCGAGGTGGGTGGATCACCTGAGGTCAGGAGTTCGAGACCAGCCTGACCAACACGGAGAAACCCCCGTCTCCACTAAAAATTTAAAATTAGACAGGTGTGATGGTGCATGTATAAGCCCCAGTATGGAGAGAGGTAACGTGTATTTAGGCAGCAGGAAAGAAACAGGTGACTTTTATCACTTTTAATCCCAGCTACTTGGGAGACTGAGGCAGGAGCATCGCTTGAACCCGGGAGGTGGAGGTTGCGGTGAGTGGAGATCGCACCATTGCACTCAAGTCTGGGCAACAAGAGCAAAACTCTGTCTCAAAAATAAAAAAAAAAAGTACACTCTGATGTTTCCACAATGACAAAATCTCCTGATGATGCATTTCTTTGAATGTGTCCCCATTGTTAAGAGAGGTACGCCTGTATAGGTAAAGCACTTAGCCCTGTGCAGACCCACAGTAAGGTAATACCAGAGTGTACAATTATTATTCTTTCTTAAGATTGTTCCAAGGGTTAGAGAAGTAATTCCTGCCAATGAAACCTTTCGCATAGCAGCTGCCATGTAGAGAATGCTCAGACACGACAGTTCACTAGGATAACTATGGCTGGATAACAATCTGATCAATTAATGGATGTGTTCCTCTGATCCCTGCAGTTTTCGTTCTTCGCTTCCTCTATTCAAGTAGCTCATTGCTTTGGGAAAGTTGGTTACTGCAAAGACTTTCTCACCTGACCGTTGTCTCTAAAAGCATAAGCCCCAATATGGAGTGAGGTAATGTGTATCTAGGCAGCAGGAAAGAAATAGGGACTTTTGTTTCTCCTGACTCTATGAGGACAGGAGGAGAAGGCGAAGAGGGAGGGGGAAGGAGAGGAGAAGGAGGAGAAGGAAGAAGAGGAGGAAGGAGAAGGAAAAGAATAAAGGGGAAGAGGAAGAGAAGGGAGGGAGGGAGGGAAGGAAGGAAGGGAGTGTGGCCCTCAACAGCCAGACCTGACACCCCCCACGGCCTGGCCTTGTTAAGAATCACTGTTCAGAATACTCATGACTCCAAGAGTGGAAGAAACAATCAAATCCAATCTAATTCCAACCTGATGCTCTCTTGGGTGTGAGGAAGCCCCAAGCAGGATGCAGGCAGAGTTGCAGAATAACAATGAGGGTCAGAAATGAAGGCGGTTAAGAAAGACAAAGACCACACTTCCTGAGCACCTGAGCTTACGGAGCCATCCTCCTGCCCAGGGTGCGAGATCCCAGAACTGGACCCTGGGGCCTCCCCACGACCATCCCACCACACCGGTCTCTTCACTCGAAGGGTCTAGGAGACAGTGACGGGGCCCCAGCCCTTATCTCCTTTCCTTCACACACTCCTCGGGAGACCGATAAAGCACTATTCAGTGACAGAACTAGATCTGTCCGCGGAGAAGCTCCACGACTGAGTGGAGGTGCGGGAGCTGTCAGGGAGTACTTTTTTCTCCCCACCCACTAAGCTTTTAACACGACTGAAGTGCCACCCTCCCTAATTACCCAATTCAGTGGCGCACACAATGGATCTGCCACTTTCTGAGGATTCCTGACATCCCTAATTCCCCGTGGCCTCTCAGCTCTGACAGGAGGCATCTGGGGTAAAGGGGGGCAGGGACGCAGAGCTGGGAGAATGGAGGGAGTTAATTGGAGACACAGGGATGCAGGTGAGACGTGAAGTCGCACTCCCGCTCGAGTCAGAGCCGCAGACATCAGATGGGATGACTTAGAGGTGGTCTGTGTAGCCCTCTTACCTGTCAGAGGAGGAAACTGAGGCAAAGAGCGAGTGGGAACCCGACATTGGTCCACGTGGGACTATAATTCAAGTATTCATGCACTCACCCAGTCACTCACTGATGAATCATTAAAAGCATTCATCTGCCAGACAGAGCTCCATCTTGAGACATAACAGATTTAACAGTGAACACAGCAAAGTCCCCACATGCCTGGTACTGGCATTCTAGTAGAGAGAAATGGGAAGTAAACATCCATTTCTAATAAGTTGCATAAGGAACACACAGCACAGTAAGGAGAAAGAGAGATGAAAGCGGGGCTGCTTATTAGTCAAGATGATCAGAAATGTCCTCAGCGGCAAGATGAGATTTCAGCAGGATCCCACTTGAAGAAAATGGATAGAGCCATGTGGATGAGCATTCTAGGTATGAGAGGGCTTTTTGAAATATCATGTACAGGCAGGCTCGGTGGCTCACGCCTGTAATCCCAGCACTTTGGGAGGCTGAGGTGGGCAGAGCACCTGAGGTCAGGAGTTCAAGTCAGCCTGGTCAACATGGCAAAACTTCGTCTCTATTAAAAAATACAAAAATTAGCTAGGCGTGGTGGTGAGTGCCTGTAATCCCAGCTACTTGGGAGGCTGAGGAAGAGAGAATTGCTTGAATCCGGGAGGCAGAGGTTGCAGTGAGCCGAGATCATGTCACTGCACTCCAGTCTGGGCAAAAGAACGAGACTAATAATAATAATAATAATAATGTAAATAAATAAATAACCATTTGCAAAGGCCCTATGGTGGGAACATCCCTCGATTATTCCAGAAACAACTCGGCGGCCAGCGTGGCTGGTTCTCGGCGTGCTTGGGTGAAGGGAGTGGGGAGAGACGCAGTCAGAGCAGACAACAGGACCACATGCCACAGAAGCTGACAAGCCAATATAAGGCTCCTGGCTTTGTGCTCCATTAGATGGCAACTGCTGGGTCTGGAGCAGAGACATGTCCTGGCCTTTTGACAGACTCCTTGGCTAACAGAAACACCCTTTAGATAGGGGTTTTCATTCTCGGCCCCAGTGACCCTTTGGATTGCCTAGTTCTTTGTAGGGAGGGGAGTGTCCTACGTACCTTGGGATGTTTGGCAGCCTCCCTGGCCTCCACCCGCTAAGCACAAGTAGCAGCTCCCTGATTCTGACAACCAAAAACATTGTATGCGCATTGTCAAATGTCCGTTCAGGGGAATCTACTTGAGGACCACTGTTTTAAAACATCACAGTGGCTCACGCCTATAATTCCAGTAATTTGGGAGGCTGAGGCGGGTGGATCACTTGAGGTCAGGAGTTCGAGACTAGACTGGCCGATACGGTGAAACCCCATCTCTACTAAAAATATAAAAATGAGTTCAGCCTGGTAGTGGGCACCGGTAATCCTACTCATGGGGCTGGAGCAGGAGGACCACCTGAGCCTGGGAGGCAGAGGCTGCAGTGAGTTGAGATGGTGTCACTTCACTCCGGCCTGGGTGACAAGCCAAGCCTCCATCTCAAAAACACAATAACTAAATAAAATAAAACATCACACAATTTCAGGAGGAAAGAAATAACCCAGTCCAATAGTTTTCATGCCTCATTAAACATTAGCGTTATCTGGGAAGTTTTTCTTCCAAATACAGGTGCCAGAGCATCACCCCAGACCCACGGATCCAAGGCTTAGGGTTCCAGCACCTGTGTAGACACCAGCTCTCCATGAGTACCCCAAAGATCCAGCCCAGCCCTTCTCCAATCTCTGTCTCTCCTGCTGACCGTTCACATTGCTGCTGCAAAGGTGCAGCGCCTATACTATAATTCAATCATATGTTTCCCTAAATCAGCCTACTTCTTTTACTGATGGATGCTAAAAAGGGCAATTTGTATCAGTAGCTCCCAAACTGAGGGAAAAGGTGTAGGAACCACTGATCATCCTGTCAACAGGAACCTAGCCTGGGGTAGAATCTGATTCTCATTTCCAGTGAGCTCCCGGGAGGCTACGGGTTTGCAGGTTGCACTCTGACTTCTGAAACTCCGCATCACTGCCAGAAATGGAAACCCAACTTGTAGAACACAGAAGGTTGTTACAAGAATCAGGCCCAGTGTAAACAAACCCATGTGAGATTGCAGGGAGACATGGTTGCCTGAAAAAGTGTCTGAGCCTGAGGTCTGCTTCCTCTGGTGCTAAAAGGGGACATTAGAAGGATTTAAAACGCATTAAACACACACATTGACATGCACACACACCTACCTGCTATTTTCTCTTTCAGGCCACCAGAAGCACTAAGAGGAAAACAAACTTTCTCATGGTATTAATTAATGTTATCCAATGCCAGGTCTGTGTCTTACCTAAAATTATCACAAATACCTTCCAAAGTCACCCTGCAGACCCCTCAACTCCGGGAAACACTCACGAAGTCCAGTTTTCTCTACTTAACTTCTGAGGATGCGGAGGATCACTGTTCATTGCCCCCCAGGGAGCAGATAAAAACTGAACAGCTCTCAGGTCTGCTGTCTGCCCAGGGCTAGAGTGAGAACCTGGCCTCCTGCAGGATCCTGAGACACCCTCAAGCTCCCCACCCCACTGATACTGTCTCCTCCGATCCCACAACGACCAGTCCCACCTTCCTGGGAGGTCATTACCATCTGCACTGTTCGCCTCCTGCTCGCTCTGCAAGCTGTGGCCTGGTCACAAGATCCTGCTGGAGGGAAAAAGTCGATTTGGAGATGGCAATCACTTCGCCAAGGGAAATGCAAACAGTGGTCGGAGGCATTAAAGCATTTTAACACTTGACCTTTATGTCCCAAGCTAAATAAACAGAATTGTTTATCATGGCTAGGATTACAGTTTCCTGCCTTCCAGAGAAAGAATGGCTATTGGCAGAAAGAAGCCAAAGTTCCTACAGAGAGGGAGGGGGGTGGAGCTGACGGGAACTCTTTTCAGCAGCCCTTTGATCAAATTCCTTAAAACAGCAGTTTCCGCAAGCAAGAGTCAGGGCTCTGGTGTCAGACTGTCCAGGTTCAAATCCCAGCTCTGCCACTTGCTACCTGTGTTACTGACCAAGGGGAAGTAATTTAACCTCCTGTACCTTAACTGCACTTTAATTTCTACATGGTGAAACTTAACGGAAAGAATGTGAGAATTACACAGGAGTAATACATATAAACTATCCTCACACAGTAAATGCTCAGTGAATTAGTTATTCTGCTGTTAAGCCCCTTCACAGTCACTAATCACATTGAATGAATATTTCCTCTCTTGAGATAAAAAGAAAGAAATAACAAAATAATAAATTTTCACTGCTGGCTGTGGTTGTCAAGAGGGCTACATTATAATCTGAGCATACCATTCATTCCCATAAACATACATTTCACATTACTGCAACAAATGATACATCTCATGTTTAGCAGCTCAAGAAAAAACATCCTCCTTTCCAGAAATGTGCTAGGGTTTACTACTACTGCAAGAACTCAGCAAGCAGGGGCATCCTTGGAGCTCACCTCAGATGGTTAAGGGACTTTTAACAGGAAGCTTCTATGCCAATCATTTCTACCCCAAGAGAAAACAGTTGTTCCTTTCTTTTTCTTTTTTTTTTTTATTGTTTGAGACACAGTCTCATTCTATCATCCAGGCTGGAGTGCAGTGTCGTGATCTCAGCTCAGTGCAACCTCCACCTCCCAGGTTCAAGCGATTCTCCTGCCTCAGCCTCCCAAGTAGCTGGGACCACAGGTACATGCCACCACACCCAGCTAATTTTTAGTATTTTTAGTAAAGATGGGGTTTCACCATGTTATCCAGAATGGGCTCCATCTCCTGACCTTGTGGTCCACCCACCTCGGCCTCTGAAAGTGCTGGGATTACAGGCGTGAGCCAGGCACCTGGCCAGTTGATCCTTTTAAAGCACGTTCATTCCCATTTTCAGTTAAACTGTTATCCATGGTTCTTCAAAAATGGAGGAGGTCGAGAGGGGCCTAGATCTAGTAACCTTCTTAGGACTGTAACTTGTTAACTTAGTAACAAAGAATAGAACATGAAAAGGGAAATACAGTGGCTTCACAGTGAAAAAGCTGGCAGCCAGCCCCTCAGCCACGAGACCGAAGTGGGTACCATGATGAACAGTGTTGGGGTGTAGCTCTCGGTATGATATGATGAGAAGAGCATGTCACTTCTGCAGCATTCTTCCCTATGACCCCAAACTCCAGGCTAATCACGAGAAACACATCAGCCAACACAGACTGCATGAACAGGATGCTAGACTGGTACCCTTCAACACTGTCGAAGTCATTTTTTTTAAAAAAAGGCTTTCAGACTCTGAGACTTTTTCACAGAACAGAGGAGATTAAGGAAAGAGGACAACAAAATGCAATGTGGTACTTGGAACTGGATTCAGAACAGAAACAGGTCCTTAATATAAAAATTAGTGAAATCTGAATATAGTGTGGCCTTAATGGTAATATGGCAATCTTGGTCCCTTCTGACAACACACCTGTTGATGGATGATGTTAACAGTGGGGACACCACATGTAGGGTATATGGCAACTCTCTCTACTAACCTGGAAACATTTCTGCAAATCCCAAATTATCCCCACATTCAAAGCTTAATTTTTTTTACATTTTTAATTTAATACTATTATTTTTTTTAGAAATGGGGCCTTGCTCTGTTACCCAGGCTGGAATGCAGTGTTGTGATCATAGCTCACTGCAGCCTCCAATTCCAGGGCTCAAGTGATCTTCCTACCTCATCCTCCTGAATAGTTGGGACTACAGGCATGTACCACCACACCTGGATTTTCTTTTCTTTTTATTTTTGTGAAGAGACAAGGTTCTCCCTAGGATGCTCAGCCTGGTCTTGAACTCCTGGTCTACAAGTGATCCTCCCACTTTGGAAAGCTTACTTTACAAAATTGGGGGTGGGATTCTCTCCATAGCTGCTCACACAGGAGCAAGAGGAAGAATGCACACAAAGTAAGAATTGAAGCCAGCAAGGCAACGTCTGGGTATCATGGAATATCAATTTCAGCAGAGAATAAAGGAACAGTCAAAAACTGTCTAAGCCTGTGATGTCCATAAATTTCTACTCAAAAGCCAAAGAAGGCTTTTTGAGTAGAAAACCTAGAGAAGGGAGCCACCCTGATGGTGCTGTCTGCTAATCAGATCAGTGCAGTGGGGCAGTCGCCTGCCTGATAGCTGCCTCTGTTAGCTGGAGGTCCTACCTGACCTTCTGTATCTTTGGACTGGGGCACTCTTCTAACTTTCCTTGCAGTTTGAAACAGACAGCTGAGCCTATTTCCCAATCAGCAGTTGGTTTTCTCTTCTCCGTTGGTGTTCTCCCCTCTCATAATAAGCAGCAGCCTTGCAGTTGTTCCCAGAAGCTGGAGGCTGTTTCCAGGGCCAAAGGTGAGCTTACAGTCACCTGGTTTCCATGGAAACTGAAGCATCCCCGTGCCCTCTCCAGAGCGACTTGGCAAGGCCCTGAGTACGTGTCTCTCTATTTCAAACTAATCTCCCCCTTACCGCATGCACAGGTTTCCCTGGAGGAGTATTACAGGGATCACAGGGATACACAGCTTGTACATGGACCACAGAAGGCACGGAGGGATCTCTGGAGAGAA
The DNA here is from genome assembly GCA_004027715.1 of Plecturocebus donacophilus. NCBI lineage: Eukaryota > Metazoa > Chordata > Mammalia > Primates > Pitheciidae > Plecturocebus > Plecturocebus donacophilus. The sequence continues at coordinate 12,644 of PVKP010015783.1, read as the reverse complement.
TCTGCATGGTGGGCTGGCCTGTGAAAGCCCACGAAAGCCTCCAGCATTCTCCCGAGATACAGACTTCCTCCAGGATCCTGGGGCAGGCAGAGAGGTGGTGAGAAGCCATCATCAACCATTTTTCCAAAATCACTGGACTTTTTGGAAGGAGCAGCAACCTCAGCTCTGCCTACACAATACAGCTACAGAGATGCATGGCCCAGTCCAGTGGTTTCTAGAGTTTAGCTTAGCAGAAAATCACCTGGAAGACTTGTCACCATGCAGATTCCTGGGCTCTGAGACCAAAGATTCTGCTACACTGTGTCTGTGATGTGTATTTCTACTCATCCTCTCCCCAGGTTGCCAGGGTCCAATCCACAGACGCTGGCTTGCACAATGGATGAATAACATACAATGACACAGATATTTTGCCTGTCAGTCCAGGTAAAGGTCTGAGCCACTCACCAATACCCAGAAGGGTCAGTAAAGAGTCAGCAGTCACATCTAATCAAAGGTTGGTCTTAAGATCACACGAGTAAACAAGCTATTCAGTTAAACTCCTCTACATTCCTATATATCTACATGCTAATCTTTTAAGAGAATTCAGTTGCCTTCAGCCCATCCTTTTACTGAAGCTATGCAACCCCGCCATACCCTGCCTTCCAAGAAGGTTTGTGCCTATTTCTTGTAACTATCTGTATAATTTTCCTCTAAACTTTTTCCCAGCACCCTGACTGAACTCCCACATCAGGTGATGCTGGCACAGGAGTGTCAAAGGTCAAACTTTGAGAAGTATAGGTGCAAGAGTAAAAAGAGAGGAAAAGGTACTTCTACCCTTATTCCACATTCAATTTGCTTTATCTCCTTTAGCAAGACCCGATTCATTGATTGATTGATTGACTGACTGATAGACTTTCATTTTGTTGCCTGGGCTGAAGCTCAGTGGCATAACATTGGCTCACTGCAACCTCTGCTTCCAATTCAAGCAATTTTCCTGCCTCAGCCTCCCAAGTAGCTGGGATTACAGGCAAGTGGCCCCACACCCAGCTCATTTTTGTAATTTTAGTAGAGATGGGGTTTCACCATGTTGGAAAGGATGGTCTCCAACAACTGATCTCAAGTGATCTGCCCACCTCAGTCTCCCAAAGTCCTGAGATTGCAGGTGTGAGTCACTGTGCCTGTCCTCAAATATTATTTTCAAGGCTGCCAGGATAGAAACAGTGATGTTTCTTAAAATACCTTAGGATTCCTAAGGGAACTGGACTACCCTGGAATCTCTTTCCTAATGGTGTTCTAAGGAACATCACTCTCTTTACCATGTCACCCTAGAACAAAAGGGGTTCTAAGGCCAAGCAGTTTGCTGATCAGTGTTTATTCCAGCCTCACCTATGACACAAATACTGTAGCATTTTGGAGACTAAGTCCTGCCGTAAACGAGTCTCTGTGAGTTTTTCATCCTGGTGTTTTCCTAACTCATGTGCTCACAGACTGTGTGTTGCTCTTGCTGTTTTCTTGTATGCTACTTGCTACTAACCAAGTCCTGGGATACCCGGTGGGCTAGAAGACAGTAATGCTCTTTTTAAAATTTTGAGACCCAATCTTGCCCTATCGCCTAGGCTAAGTGCAGTGGTGCAATCTCAGCTCACTACAACCTCCACCTCTCAGATTCAAGTGATTCTCCTGCCTCAGCCTCCCAAGTAGCTAGAATTACACGTGCACGCCAAAACAACCTGGGTAATTTTTGTATTATTAGTGAGATGGGGCTTCACCACGTTGGCCAGGCTGGTCTGGAACTCCTGATCTCAAGTGATCTGCCCGACCTGGCCTCCCAAAGTGCTGGGATTATAGGAGCGAGCCACCACGCTCAGCCTGATAGTCATAAATATCATTTTGACTGAGTTATCACTATATGTCAAGTGTTTGTCATTCACTAACTCATTGAATTATAAAACTGCCCTACCCAAACCAGCACAACCAGCAAATTGCAGAACCTGAACTCCAACCTAAGCATTCTAACACTGAGCTTAAATGATGCTAGGAGCTTCTCAAACACTGGCAAGAGCAGAGACTATGACATGAAGGGCCTTGACTCCAGAACTGATTACAGATAAAGTAACTTTCTGGACACAGGAAAGATGAATAGACTGGTTCAGGAAAAACAAACAGCAGCGCCTGTGAACACAGCTTATAAAGGAGAAAAATCTGGACCCTGAGGTTTCGAGAGCCAAACAAAACTAAACCGTAAGTATACAAAGAAAGCCCAACTTTTGGAGTTAAAACACACTCAGTTTTTCCCTTCCCTATCAGATGAGCTTTTGAGTAATGCAGCAGCCAGGCACCCAGCTCTGTGATATATTACATTAATGCATTATCAGAAGCAGCTGTTGCTCTAATGATACGGAGGAAGGCTGCAGAGCTCAGGTGATGTATTGCTCCCACGGACTGCAGTGGGAGAACGAGGCAGATCCCGTGCAGGATAGCGACGTGGCGAGAAAGTCGAGATCGATTTATCAGGGCCATCCCAAGCCAGCATCAGGAAAGAGGAGTCGGCTAGGCTGTTGGAATTTATCAACATAATTATGTGCCATGATTTATTAAGCACTAAGCAACAAAGGCATCCAAGGCACTTTTGTAGTTGTTTTGACTTATTTTAAAAAAAAAGAAGGAAAGACAACTTTTTAAAGTAGTTTTGGCTTTTTAACTTTTAAACTTCCTCAAAACAAATACAACTAACGGAATCCTTAAACTAAAGATAAAATGTGGGTCGGGGACAAATCCCTTTTTATTTTATTGATGGATTAACTGAGACAGAGTTTTGCTCTTATCACCCAGACTGGAGTGCAGTGGCACAATCTCAGCTCACTCCAACCTCCACCTTTTGGTTTAACTGATTCTTCTGACTCAGCCTCCCGAGTAGCTGGGATTAAAGGTGACTGCCACCACATCCAGCTAATTTTTGGTATTTGTAGTACAGATGGGGTTTTACCATGTTGGTCAGGCTGGTCTTGAACTCCTGACCTCAGGTGATCCACCTTCCTTGGCCTCCCAATGTGCTGGGATTACAGATGTGAGCCACTGTGCCATGGCCAGATCTGTTTTAATCAAGTATGTTTCTCTCTGTGATGACAAATAAGCCTTTACCAAATTATTCATGAAACTCTACCTCTCTTGGCAATTCCAAATGCAACAGCAACAGCTGAAGCAGTTTAGGGCTAAACCGAACTGGATCTGGCATTATCTGCTGCATATCACAGGTAGAAGAACAGCCATCGAGAGAACCATGGTTAAGAATGTATTCTACTCTCACTAGGCTGAGCTCTCCACATCCATTATTGCATTTCATATGTATTAGAATCCTTCCATGTAGATACTAGTATCATCCCTATTTTACAAATGAGGAAATTAGGTTTTAAGGATGTTAAATTAATTTAACCAAGGTTTCCTAGTCAGCAGGTGAGCTGAAAATGAAAATTCAGGTCTGCATCATGCCAGAGTCCATTCAACAGGCATTTTCTGAGCCCTACTCAGTGCAAGGTACAGGAGATTCACCATGGTTAAGTTTGGATAAGCCCCAAGTATGTGGAACATAACTTTAGCAGAAGAGACAGATCCTTGTCCATGCTCCACAGGAATGAATGCACAAAAAGCAAACAGGTGTATGCACAAAATGGCAAGACAAACTAACTATGATGAGAAAAATAGCAGGTTGGTGAAGACTGCTCAGGGAATAGAGTTCATTTGTGATATAGAACTAATTGCTCCTAACCATCAAAGACATACGTGGTTTCAGTCAATGTATACATCATATCTTAGAGTCTGTTCATATTTTCCAATGCCCCCTTCTTTCATGAATATCCCTAATAATTATAAGTCCAGTTCTCTCTACCACTCCTAAATACAGATACCACATTTACCAATATCATAAGGTAGAATAGAATATTTTTAGCTATGTCTCTTTAAAGGAGGTAGTCAACCGACATTTTTTCTATTTTGGAGATGGAATCTCACTCTGTCACCCAGGCTGGAGTACAGTGGCACGAACTCGGCTCTGCCTCCCAGGTTCTAGCAATTCTCCTGCCTCAGTCTCCTGAGTAGCTGGGACATACCGCCAAACCCAGCTAATTTTTTGTATTTTATTAGAGAAGGGGTTTCACTGTGTTGCCCAGGCTGGACTTCAACTCCTGAGCTCAGGCAATCCACCTGCCTTGGCCTCCCAAAGTGCTAGGATTTCAGCTGACTTTTTAACCCCTGCCACACACCTTGAGTACATCTCAGGGCAGCTGAAATGTTTAAGACCCTGCCAGGGAGGCATGTTTCATCCATTCTCACACTTTCTGTTGCTATACGGGACTCAGCAGGAATGATGACTCATGAAAAGCCTTGTTTTTGTCTGTGCGAGAGCTGGGGAAATCATACCTTGCACAAAATTACTTTAAGCATTCAAAACTGATCCTGAAGACAAGATTTGCCTCCCCTGCTACTCGGGAAGCCAAAGAGCCAAGGGCATGTGGTGCCCAGGAAGGTGACAGACAGGAGAGCCTCTGGAGTGGAAAGGGTGAGAAGCATGTGCAGCTTCCCTGGGAGACCGCCACAGCACCAGCATGACGCAGGCAGGTCCTAGAGCCACCATAAAGTGAAATGATGAATAGAACAGGTCCCACCTCCTGGTCCACTACCCACCTGAAGCTTCCCCGATTGCCTACAACCAATTATTCCAGATGGGTATCTCACCTAGCTTTCCCATCATAGAGTTACTCTCAGCTAAGGGCTTAGCCATAAGGGCTAACATCTCTTGCCTTTCCCAGAAGCATTTTCATTTTAAGAGAGGATGCTGGAATACTTCATGGAATGAATGATGGATTCTCAGGCACTCGACAGATAATAAGAGGCTTCTTTCAAAACAGAGGAACCTGTCCATCACCATGCATATCATGCACTAATGATGGTCAGTAACACTGTCTAGTTGCAAAGTGGATTCTGAAATTCATTTTCCCTGTGTAGTCTATGGAAAGAATATTCTAGGAATCCACTTAACAACTATGTTAGTCAAGGTTCTCCAGAGGATCAGAACAGGTGTGTGTGTGTGTGTGTGTGTCAAAAGGAATTGGCTCACACAATTATGGAGGCCAAGAAGCTCCAAGATCTGCAGAGTGGGTCAGCAAGGTGGAGGTCCGGGATAATGAATGGTGTTGTTCCATTCTGAAACCAGCCGTCCTGGACACCCAGAAAGAGCTGACGCTTTGGTTTGAGTCTGAAGGCAGGAAAAAGAACATGTCCCAGTTTGAAGGCAGGCAGGCAGAAGGAATTCTCTGATGCAGGGGAGGTCAGCCTTTCTGCTCTATTAAGGCCTTCAACTGATTGGATGAGGCCCACCCACATTACCTGGAGCCATGTGCTTTATTCAATCTACCGATATAAATGCTAATCTCATCCAAAGCACCCTCATAGAAACATGCAGAATAACATTTGACCAAATATCTGGGCACCCCGTGGCCTACTCAACATGACACATAAAATTAACCATCATGGCAATGTAACGATAACAATGGCACCATAATTTATAACAAGTAATAAATCCAGACTGGTCCTTTGTGTCCTTCATATATGACTTTTCTGATTCTGACATTATCCCCATTTTACTGCTAAGGTAACTCTGGCTTAAATAACTGATTAAATAAGTTACCCAAGACCACTAGAGCTAGTGCATTAGCAGCATTCTAACTTACCATGCTGTTCTAATTATTTTCTTTCCTTAAACACAATGAGTCTATCACAAAAATAAAATGAACACCCCAAATGACAGATAATTTACCCTTGAGGAGAAAAAAAACTCAACCCAGATTTAGGGTCCCCAAACCCAGCACATCTTATTTTTCCACTCTCACACCTTCTCTCTATGCACCCCAGGGCTTCCTTCTCTTGAGGATAACTTCCAGACATGATGTCAATTCCTGTCACATGACAAGGACTGCTATGGGAGCCTGAACTGATTTGGCTGAGAATCAGCTCAGAAATACATCCTCAGCACCATGATATAAATTTCTTGAGGCAAAATAATCGGTGAGTCTGGTTCATGGCTCTATCTCCAGAGCCATTACAGTGTCTAGTACGTAGTAGGTCCTCAATAAATGTGTTGACAGATGGACACCTGGACAAGGGAGGTAGAAAGATAAAGGTCTAAAGGGGACAGGAACACTGTCGTGTCAGCTCACACACAGAGCATCCTCTGGTATGGACACATAGTAAGTCAGGATAGAGATGTCTCCTTGTGGAGTGAGATGGTTCAGGAAAAACATCTGGGTATATATAAAACAGTTTGGAATAAGTGCTTTAGGGTGCACTTGCTTGACAACAGTCACTGTACTTGACTTGAATATTATGGTCCAGCCAATCCTAAGAGACAATGAAAAATGAATACCTGGCAACGTGCATACTGACTCAAGGCATATTTTGCTGTGCAGTGAAGACATGGCCATATAGCCATATACTTCAACATTTTGATTCGGTGTCATTTCAGTCTATTTCACAGCTTCCTTTATCTACAAGAAAAGAAAAAGAAAAAGCTCCATATTCGTGACCCAGGTCCAAGTCTTGTCTTCTCTTTCATGGCAGTCTGGCAGGTGCTACTGTGACCTGGCTGGTCCACAGTCTGTCTTCTCTATAGATTTTACGATCACTCAGGATCAAGGTTTCTATCTTATTCTATTTGAGCAACTCGTTGGTTGAAACTGGAAATGTGATTAGTGTGCATTCTGGGTTAAAACCTAGAGCATATTCCTTATGTGTAGTAGAAATATGCCGCCATAGTCAAGAGAGAAGCCTGCCTTGGTTTTAATCCCAGAAAAGTGACCACGAGGAAGCCACTCACCCTCTGGGGTTTCAAATCCCTACCACAAACATGTGTTTAATATTGAGAATTCTGGAAGATGGATGGCTGCACAGTCTGATTCTTCCAAAATCCCTAAATTAAAAATAGAGTAACCAGAACAAAATTAGTAAATAGACCACATCCATGAGAAACAATGAAGCTGAAATGTGTGCACGAATGTCAAGATGTAAGTGGATAGGGAACAACGATTCACATCCCGAGACTCCTGTGCTACCCTCCTCTATGTCATAAGAAGCAGAAAGGAACCTCAGGTCAGGTGGCAGACTCAACAAAAGGAGATGCCCAGTGTGACCAACAGGCAGTTGTGGCGACGTGTAGAGTGCCAACCTGCAGACAGCAGCTGAACTGGGAAAAGTGTTTCCCGACACAACACTGGCTGAGCACAGCATACCCTCGGGGAGCTACAAAGCAACAAATGTGGCCAACTCCTTGCCAACTTCCAAACTTTCCTTGCAGACTCCCAAACTCAACTGACTAGTCAAAGCTGCTTCGAGGACCACCCACGCTGAGAAGATATTGCTGGAAGTAAGCAGAGAAAGAAAAAAAGGAAGAAAGTCCAGATAAAAGTGTTGGGGGTTAGGAGCTGGGGGACAGACATCACGGATAGCAAGGCACAATTTTTAAAAACTACATGAAAAAAAAAAAGGCAAAAACTAAAGAAGAGGGAGCTCTGTCAAGTTAGATAAGCTACCTAAGATTTCAGGAAATATAATGTCACCTAAAAATGAACAACCGAGGCTGGGCGTGGTGGCTCACACCTGTAATCCCAGCACTTTGGGAGGCTGAGGCAGCAGATCACGAGGACAGGAGTTTGAGAACAGCCTGGCCAACACAGTGAAACCCTGTCTCTACTAAAAACCAAAAACCCTGCCTGTATTAAAAATTCAAATAAACAGTTAGCTGGCGTGGTGGTGGGCACCTGTAATCCTAGCAACTTGGGAGGCTGAGGCAGGAGTATCGTTTCAACCTGGAAGGTGGAGGCTGCACTGAGCCGAGGCTGCACCACTGCACTCCAGCCTGGGTAGCAGTGTGAGACTCCATCTCAAAAAATAAAAATAAAAAAGAACAACCGAAAAGAATGACAGGCATACCTCATACGAATTTATTATGAAAGAAGAAAGGTTAGGGAGCAGACTAAACTCTCTACGGATAACAAAAGCATGCCAGAGAGGCACTGTCAAAAATATGATCGACGCTGCAATTCTGTTTCAAAACATGCCAACGGGCACTGAGAAAGGGACACAAAATATGGAAAACACCACAAATCAGAACTAGAAAGGTTTACAAATGAGGTGACAGAGTTTAAGAGAAATAAAAGGAAAAAATCATTTTAATAACCAAGAACAAACTAGAAAAACATAAGGGCAAGTCAATATGCAAACTAAAAGAGAAAAGTGGGGAAACGTAAACAGTCCTCTAAGAAAAGGTGAATTTTATGGTGTGTTAATCAAGCTGTTAAAAAGGGAAAAAAATAAGAAGATTCAAGAGTATGTGGCACATTTTAAAGACAGGCAAAATAGAGATAAGAGAGTCCTTGAAAAATAAAAATAAACAAGAGCAAAGAACAAATTCCCAAAATTCCATTTCAAAGAGACTTTCCCAAAATAAAACATTTAAAAAATTAATAAAATCACACATTTAAAAAACCAAACAGTATACCTGCAAATACTGTCCTCAAGTGGCCAGTGTCAATGATATGCTTGTAAATTACTAGACATCAGAAAAAAGAAAAAATCTTCAGTCAGCTTGATTAAAAAAAAAACAAAAAACAAAAAGACCTGTGATTTACAAGGAAAAGAAAATTGATTTTTCTCATGCAGCTTGACAGAATCGCTGTAGTCCTGAAGAAAAAGAAATAATAATATTTAAGATACTTAAAGAAAGTGAGCCGTCTGTTCTATACCCAACACAAGTGACCTACACACAGAAAGGATATAAACTGTAAACAACATGAAATAACGCAGGCAAGAGAATCCTCAATGACCCTCCCCTAAAAATGCATTGGAAAGGCTGGGCACAGCGGCTCATGCGGTAATCCCAGCACTTTAGGAGGCTAACCTCTTTAGGAGCTTGAAACCAGCCTGACCAATATGGTGAAATCTTGTCTCTACTAAAAATACAAAAATTAACTGGGCATGGTAGCACGTGTGTAACCTCAGCTACTTGGGAGGCTGAGGCAGGAGAGTCGTTTAAACCCAAGAGGCAAAGGTTGCACTGAGCTGAGATGGTGCCACTGTACTCCAACCTGCGTGACGGAGCAAGACTCTGTCTAAATAGAATAAAATAAAAGTATTGGAGAATGAGCTGTAGACCGTCAAAATGTTCAGACAGATAGAGACCTCAGGATGGTTATTTGTACAACTAAGACTATCTGAGGCTTTATAAAGCAAAGTAATCATAGGTAACATCTATATGATCTCACAGTGGAGATACAATACAACCATGAAAAACAGAGGAATGATAGGGATACCATACGCAAAACAACAACGAAAAAACCCAGTTCCCAAAGCAAACTACCCCTGCTTTCAGATATCCTAATTGATGGAAGTAATAATTGATGGTAATCTGAGCATTATAATTCTGTGAGACTGTGGTGTATATATTGTTGAACCAATTAAATAACTTGGAAATAGCCTAATTATTTAATATCCTGTGTCCTTTACAAGCAGGGTTCCTAGGAGGAAGAAAAAGAAATAGACAAAACAGAGAACAGATTAGTTAAAATCCCTGTAGTACAAAATATGAATTGGAAGTATCCATATGAGACCACGATGTATTTTATCCTTTTAAAATTGTGTGTGTGTTTCTTGCTTTATCTACTACAAAGGCATAGAAACGATGAAGAACTCAGTAACAACGAGCACTCTAGCACTCAGATTACAGTCATAAAATATCACTTCTCACTATAGGAAATCAGGGCTTCCTGGATAAATTACTGATTCCAATACTGGGTTAAGAAATGTGTAAAATGAGCCTGGAAATCTTATCAAACCAGAAACCAAGGAAGCTATCAAGAGCCACTGTGTCATATCAAGAGGACTCAGGAGCCACAGTGATGTTCTATAATGCTTACATTGTGTAAAAAATTATTCATAGACGGAGATATGCTCATGTTTACGGATGACTAGATCAAAAAAGCTTTCAGACCTCTGGTCTAGTGCAGGCACTGCCAAACGTTTTTGTAAAAGGTCAAACAGTAAATATTTGTGGCTTTGTGGGCCAGATGGTCTCTGTTGCAACCACCCAACTCTGCTGCTGCTAGCTCAAAAAGCAGCCATCGACTATATACAAATGAGCGGTCATGGCTGTGTTCCCATCAAACTTAATTTACAACAACAGGTGGCACCTGGACTATCGTTTATTGACCCCCTGATTTAACGCAAGGAAAACAATTAACCAGGTCATTTCCATCAGGACTTGACTGGAGAAAATGAATCTTCAGTAATTTGCATCGGAACAAAGGCTGTCTGGGAAGGGGAAAGGCTAGTGGCTGGTGGAGGCATGAACTGGGCTTCCAGGAGGCTGGAGATACGGTTTGGATCTGCCCCCACGCCCACATGTCATCTCGAATTGCATTCCCCAAGGGTGGGGACTGGTGGAGTGATGGGATCAAGGGCACAGGTTTCTTATGAATGGTTTTAGCACCATCCTCTTGGTACCGTTCTCACAATACTGAGTGAATTGTCAAAAGATTCTGGTTGTTTAAAAGTGAGGGGGGAAAGTCTGTCTCTACTAAAAATACAAAAATTAGCCGGGTGTGGTGGCGGGTGCTGTAATCCGAGCTACTTGGGAGGCTGAGGCAGGAGAATCGCTTGAACCCAGGAGGTGGAGGCTGCGGTGAGCTGAGATCTCACCACTGCACTCCAGCCTGAGTGACTTGACTGGAGAGTGAGACTCTGATTCCAAAAAAAGTGTGTGGTGTCTCCCTCCTCACTCTCGCTCTTGCTCTGGCCGTGTGAGCTGTCCGCCCTCACGCTGTCTTCTGCCCTGAGTAAAAGCCCCATGAGGCTTCCCCAGAAGCAGATGCCACTGTGCTCCCTGCACAACCTGCAGAACCATGAGCCAAGGAAACCTTTTCTGATACATTACCCAGTCTCAGGTGTTTCTTTATAGCAACACAAGAATGGGGGAATCGTTCTATTTGGCCATGTTCTAATTCTACAGGCATAGCTCACGGTCGCTTTATGAGTGTATTCGCTTGTGAAAACTCATTGAGCAATGAATTTATAATTCATGCACTTAATGTATATTAGACTTCAATAAAATACAGTACATCTGGAAACAAAAAGGAGTTAGAAACTCTACGGCTGGAGAAAGCATCAGCAAAAAATAAGGAGAAGCTGATGCGTGAAATACGAAGAGGAAACTGTTGGAGGCAGCCAGCATGCCAGCTCCTTGGCTGGAACATTTCAGACGAGGACAACATCTACAGCAGGGAGGGCATCTCAGGGACCAGGTGTGAGCTGGAGGACGAAGGGAGGATGGACACACAAAAACAACAGGGTAACCAAACACTCAACTCTCCACTGAAGGGTCAAGGGAACCCTGGCCCCCGTACTCACCACACTCAGAATGGCTGCTCTGCCCATAAAGCCAGAAAAGTACCCTCACTCAGAGGAAAATTAGAGTCTGCTCAACTCAGAGTTGAGGCAGAGTCTAGGGCTGCAGTGATCTGAGCATCAGCCACATTACTGCCTCTCAACAGTAATTTCTTCGGAAGCTTGGCGGAGGTCATTGGTGCCATTCATTCACAGCGTGGGGCTTTTCACCTGCTTATGTGATAGAACGACACTTCTTGGTCCTTTTGTAGGTGAAGGTGTGGTGACGTGTTTAGTTCTGGCTGAGCTGAAGCATGCCACTTCCAGCTTGATGGGATACCCAACCCTCTAGCTTTAGGGAGGTCTGGTTGACAAATAAAAATTGTATATATTTAAGATGTATGACATGATGTTTTGATATATGTACACATTGTGAAATGACTGCCATAATGAAGTGAATTAACCTATCAATCACCTCACACAGCTACCTTTGCATGCGGTAAGAACATCTGAGGGCTACTCTTTCAAGTATATACCACATTGTTGTTAACTATACTCACTATACTATATTTTAGGTCTTCACAACTTGTTCATCTTATAACTGAAAGTTTATACTCTGTGGTTTAAACAGACTGGCCAGCATCTTCTTATTCTTCCCACCTTCTCGCTCCAGGTAACCAGAATTGTACCCTGTGTGTCTACGGGTTTGACATTTTTAGATTCTACATATAAGCGATTTATGTACTATTTCTGTCTGTGTCTGGCTTACTTCACTTTAGCATAACATCCTCCAGATTCATCTATGTTGTCACAAATGGAAAAATTTCTTTTTAAGACTGAATATAACTGCATTGTACACACATACACAAACACATATATATCTATATATATGTACACTTTTTTTTAATCCATTCAGCCATGAATGAATTCTAAGGTCACTGTGTATGTATGTATGTGTATATGGTATATAAATGCATATATGTACCAATGTATATATATATATATACACATAACTTAAGAGTCATTGTGTGTATATGTGGTATATGTGTATATGTATATATGGTATGAGATACATAAATGTATACACATAGATATATAGACACATATATATCTACGGATATATGTATCTCACATTTTCTGTATCCATTCACCCACCATTGGACTCTTAGATCATTTCCTAGTCTGGCTATTGTGAATAATGTGAATAACGTGCAACAAACATGGGAATGTAATCCTTT
>PVKP010015782.1:0-49621 GCA_004027715.1 Plecturocebus donacophilus | reverse complement strand
ACTCCTGGGTTCAAGCGATACTCCTGCCTCAGTCTCCGGAGTAGCTGACACTACAGGTGCATGCAACCACACCTGGCTAACTTTTTGCATTTTTAGTAGAGACAGGTTTTCACCGTGTTAGCCAGCATGTCTCAATCTCCTGACCTCGTGATCTGCCCGCCTCAGTCTCCCAGAGTGCTGGGATTACAGGTGTGAGCCACTGCTCTCGGCCCAGGTTTTTTTTTTTTTTTTTTTTTTTTTAATGTTGGGGTTCTCGCTATGTTTTCCAGGCTGGTCTCGAATTCCTGGGTTCAACGGATCCTTCTGCCTCCGCCTGCCAAAGTGCTGGATTACAGGCATGGGACCCTACACCCGGCCAATAGTTAAATCTTTTCAGAATGGTAGAGGCGACTGCCCAGATGAGCCGTTGAAATGGAAAGGTAGAGAGGGCCTCCCTGAAGAGGTGACATTTGATTTGAGACATAACGGTGAGGGAGCAAGACTTGTGGCTATAGAAAAGCACACCAGGTGGGAAACACAGCAGATGCTAAGGCCCAGAGGTGAGAGTGTGCCTGATGTGGTACAGAGGAGGGGAGAGCAGGTAGGTGGGAGATCGAGGTGGCATTGTGCAGATCAAGCCATGGCTTTTTTTTTTTTTTCCCTTTTTTGAGTCAGGGTCTCGCTCTGTCACCCAGGCTGGAGTGCAGTGGCCCGATCTCAGCTCACTGCAACCTCCACCTCCCCAGTTGAAGCGATTCTCGTGCCACAGCCTCCTGAGTAGCTGGGATTACAAGCAACTGGTACCACGGTCGACCAATTTTTGTATTTTTTAGTAGAGACGGGATTTCACCATGCTGGCAAGGCGGGTCTTAAACTCCTGACCCCAAGTGATTCCCCTGCCCCAGCTTCCCAAAGTGCTGGGATTACCGGCGTAAGCCACCATGCCCGGCCCAGGCCATGGCTTTAATAAGATAGAAATGCCTCGTGCGGTGGTTCACACCAGTAATCCTAGCACTTTGGGAGGCTGAGGCGGGCGGATCACGAGGTCAGGAGATCAAGAGCATCTTGGCTAACACAGTGAAACCCCATCTCTACTGAAAATACAAAAAAAAATTAGCCAGGCATGGTGGCAGGCACCTGTAGTTCCACCTACTCGGGACGCTGAGGCAGGAAAATTGCTTGAACCCAGGAGGTGGAGATTGCAGTGAGCCAAGATCACACCACTGCACTCCAGCCTGGGTGACAGAGCGAGACTCCGCCTCAAAACACACACACACACACACACACACAAATTAGCCAAGCATGGTGGCGGGCGCCTGTAGTCCCAGCTAGTTAGGAGGCTGAGGCAGGAGAATCACTTGAACCCGGGAGGCACAGGTTGCAGTGAGCCTAGATTGCACCACTGCACTCTAGCCTGGGCAACAGTGAGACTGTCTCAAAAAAGGAGAGAGCGGCCGGGCGCGGTGGCTCACGCCTGTAATCCTAGCACTTTGGGAGGCCGAGGTGGGTGGATCACCTGAGGTCAGGAGTTCAAGACCAGCCTGGCCATCATGGTGAAACCCCATCTTTAAATAATCATAATAATAAAATAAAATAAATAAAAAGGAGAGAGAAAGAAGCGAAGCTAACGGGCGCCCTCTAGCGGCTATTGGGGAACAGACTGGAGGTGGGAAGCCAAGGCAGCGGCGGGGGACCAGGAAGGAAACCGCCTGCCCGGGTCCCGAGTGAGCGATGACCGGGGACTGTTGTCCGCTCCCACTGCAGCACTTCAGCAATGTCCCCATCCAAAAAGCACGCAGTCAGCGGCTAGATTCATCTTTTTAATGACATCCTAAAATTCAGAGGAGGGACCAGCCGGGCCTCTGGGCTCAGCAGCTGTGAAGGAGGAGGGACCCGCAACACCCGCTAAGGCAGGTCATTGCAAAAAGGCACTCGCGACGGGGACTTCAAGCCCCTTTTCTATTTCTTCATATAAAATCAGGGGGGACGGGGAAAGCTCCAAGGGCGAGGGAAGCAGAGAGAGTTTCTCTCCCAGCCTATGGAGTAAGGGAGAGCTGAGGAAGGGGCCGGTGCTGGGAGCGAGAAGCCGCCACGTCCAGGCCTGCCCTCACACAGACACGCAAAGCCCGCCCCTTCCCTCCTAAAATCTGCAGCCGGGGCTGTAGGAAGCCTCCTGTTCAAGCCCCCATCTCTTCTCCTGTCTAGCTGGTACGAAGTTGGTAATCTGCAGAGAAAGAATGAGCAGGGGCTGTCTCAGAAATGGGAAGAGGGGATCGGACGTGGTGGCTCACACCTGCAATCCCAGCACTCTGGAAGGCCGAGGTGGGCGGATCACTTGAGGTCAGGATCTCCAGACCAGCTTGGCCAACATGGCGAAACCTCGCCTCTACAAAAATTAGCTGGACACGGTGGCGCACGCCTGTAATCCTAGCTGCTCCGGAGGCTGAGGCAGAATTGCTTGAACGTGGGAGGTAGAGATTGCAGTGAGCTGAGATCGTGCCTCTGCACTCCAGCCTGGGTGACACAGCAAGACTACCATCTCAAAAAAGAAGAGAAATGAGGGGGGAAGGAAGAGGGACAGCCTCCCACGCCACTTCAATTTATCCCTGACCTCAGCACTCATGATCAGCAAGGCTAAGAATGGGGCTAATAGGCTGGGCGCGGTGGCTCACGCCTGTAATCTCAGCACTTTGGGAGGCCGAGGTGGGAGGATCATCTGAGGTTAGGAGTTTGAGACCAGCCTGGCAACATGGCAAAACCCCATCTCTACTAAAAATACAAAAATTAGCCAAGCGTGGTGGCAGGCATCTGTAATCCCAGCTACTCGGGAGGCTCAGGCAGGGAAAATTGCTTGAACCTGGGAGGCAGAGGTTACAGTGAGCTGAGATCACGCCATTGCACTCCAGCCTGGGCGACAGATCAAGACTCTGTCATAAGAACAACAACAACAACAAAAAAGACTGGGGCTAAAGACAGGTACTGTAACCATAGCAACAAGCTGGTGTCCAGGCAGCAGATGGGGATTCTATATGTTCAGCCCCTGCTCCAAATCACGACCACCCTAGAGCTGTCAATTGCCCCCATTTTTTCTGTTTGTTTTTCGAGCCAGGGTCTCACTCTTGCCCAGGCTGGAGTGCAGTGGCACGATCATGGCTTACTGCAGCCTCGACCTCCTGGGCTCAGGCAATCCTCCCACCTCAGCCTGGTGAGTTGCTGGGACTGCAGGAATACACATCGTACCTGGCTAATTTTTATATTTTTCGTAGAGCAGCAGTTTTCCTGTGTTGCCAAGGCTGGTCTGGAACTCCTGAGCTCAAGTGGTCCTATCACCTCAGCCTCCCAAAGTGCTGGAATTACAAATGTGAGCCACCACACCCGGGTCAACTGCCCCCATTTTAAAGATGGGCAAACCAAGGCTCACGGTGCCATGACAAGAAGCAGCAATTCCTTTTTTTTTTTTTTTTTTTAAGACAGGGTCTCTGTTGCCCAGGCTGGAGTGCAATAGCACAATCTCAGCTCACTGCAACCTCCATCTTCTGGGTTCAAGCAATTCTCCCGCCTCAGCCTCCCAAGTAGCTTGGATTATAGGCACGTGCCACCATACCTGGCTAATTTTTGTATTTTTAGTAGAAACAGGGCTTCACTATGTTGGCCAGTTTGGTCTTGAACTCCTGGCCTCAAGAGATCCACATACCTTGGCCTCCCAAAGTGCTGAGATTACAGGTGTGAACCACTGCACCCAACCCTTCTTGAGTTTTCTTTTTTTCTTTTCTATTTTCTTTCTTTTTGAGATAGAGTCTCGCTTTGTTGCCCAGGCTGGAGTGCAGTGGTGCGATCTCAGCTCAATGCAACCTCTCCCTCCCAGATTCAAGTAATTCTCCTGCCTCGGCCTCCCAAGTAGCTGGGATTACAGGCACGTGCCACCACACCCAGCTAATTTTTTGTATTTTTTAGTAGAGATGGGGTTTCGCCATGATGGCCAGGCTGGTCTTGAACTCCTGATCTCAGGTGATCCACCTGCCTCAGACTCCCTAAGTGCTGGGATTACAGGTGTGAGCCACCTCGTCCGGCTGCCTTCTTGAGTTTTCTGAACTAGAATGTGGTGAAAGCCCTGAGTTCCTACCCACTGCCCTTCCCTCACCCCACTGTCCCCGCAAGCTGGCTGCCTTACCGCCACTCTGGGTGATGTAGCGAACCCAGGGCAGGGCCTGGTAACCACTTTTCTCAATGATCTTCATGTATCGGACCTGGGAGGGAATGAAAAGAGGTGGTCCAGGATTGCAGGAGGGAGGTGGCACGGCCAAGGAGAAAGAGATGGCTCAGGCCAAGGGGCTATGTGGCATAGGCTGGGATCACTGAGCGAACATGACATGGTCTTGGGGGACAAGGTGGCACAGGCAAGTGAATGGTGAATGGCTTGGAGGTGGAGAAGGGAGAGAAATGAACAAGCCAGTGGGGAACGAGATGGCACAGGCTGGGGGAGTGGAGGCCCAGGCTGTGAGCAGGTCGAGGTAACATTGCTCTCGGGAAAGGCCAGGAAGCCGTCAGAGGAGTGGACACAGGCCAGGGGACTGAGATGACTTGAGCCAAGGAACAGGAGAGAAAGGAACACACCAGAGTCAAGGGGAGGAGCCCCCCTACCTGCCTCTCTCACCTGGATCCCGGAGACGGTGAAGTAGGGGATCTCAAACTTGACCCCGATAGGGGGCCGGCCCTCCACCTCCTCCTTCTCCACGCTGGGGAGGCCAAAGTGGGCTCGCATCAGGTACTCCTTGCCCCCCTGAGGGAACACGGGGGCATCAGACACACCAAGGTTCCTCTACTCCTTCCCAGACCTCCTGTAGAGCAACCCCTGGAACAAGATGTGCTCACAGCCCATTTCACAGACAGGAAAATAACGGCTCCTTAGCCTGGGCAACAGAGTGAGATCCTATCTCTACAAAAATTTAAAAATTAAAGCCAGGCACGGTGGCTCACGCCTGTAATCCCAGCACTTTGGGAGGCCCAGATGGGCGATCACCTGAGATCAGGAGTTCGAGACCAGCCTGACCAACATGGAAAAACCCCGTCTTTACTAAAAATACAAAAAAAAATTTTCTAGGCATGGTGGTGCATTCCTGTAATCCCAGCTACTTGGGAGCTGAGGCAGGAGAATTGCTTGAACCCAGGAGATGGAGGTTGCGGTGAGCTGAGATTGCAGCATTGCACTCTAGCCTGGGCAACGAGAGCGAAACTCCAACTCAAAAAAAAAAAAAAAATTTAGCTGGGTGCAGTGGAACATGCCCGTAATTTCAGCTACTCAGGAGGCTGAGGCAGGAGCATCCCTTGAGCCTGGGAGTTTGAGGCTATGGTGAGCTATGATCACACCACTGCACTCCAGCTTGGGTGTCAGAGATTCACCAGGGAAGATTCTGACTGCAAAACCCAATTTTTTTTTTAAACTACCATGTCCTGTTTTACAGGCAGTGATGATCCACCTCTCCCTAGATCACAGGGACAAGCCAAAACCTCTAGCAGCCCAGGGATTTCACAGATGGGCAAACTGAGCCTCCTTAAAGCTCAGTTTCCCAAGCTCAGCAAAGCAAGGGTGAGGAAGCTGAACCCAGGGCCAGTTTCCTCGAGACCTTAGCAGTGGGCCACTTAAACCCACTTCCCATCATGGAGGCTTAGCGTACCCCTCCATGAAACAGACAGGCCTGGTTTCCAGCTTGATCACTCCCAAAGAATCATCACCTGCATATGTACCTCTCTGATTTATTTTTATTTCTTTACTTTTTTTTTTTTGAGATGGAGTCTCACTCTGTTGACAGTCTGGAGTGCAATGGTGCAATCTCGGCTCACCGTAACCTCCGCCTCCTGGGTGCAAGCGATTCTCCTGCCTCAGCCTCCCAGGTAGCTGGGACTACAGGTGCATGCCACCATGCCCAGATAATTTTTATATTTTTAGTAGAGACAGGGTTTCACCATTTTGGCCAGGATGGTCTTGATCTCTGGACCTCTTGTGATCCACCCGCCTCCCAAAGTTCTGGGATTACAGGTGTGAGCCATCGCACCCAGCCTCTTTCTTCTTCATCTTTTTTTTTTTTTGAGACAGAGTCTCACTCCATCACCCAGGCTTAAGTGGGGTAGCTCGATCTCAGCTCACTGCAACCTCCACTTCCCGGGTACAAGCAATTCTCTGCCTCAATCTCCCAAGCAGTTGGGTTTACAGGCATACACTACCATGCCCAGCTAATTTTTATATTTTTAGTAGAGACAGGGTTTCTCCATGTTGGCCAGGATGGTCTTGATCTCCTGACCTCAGGTGATCCACCCACCTCAGCCTCCCAAAGTGCTGGGATTACAGGTGTGAGCGACCATGGCTGGTATCTTAATTTTATTTATTTATTTATTTTTAGATGGAGTCCTCTCGCTCTGTTGCCCGGGCTGGAGTGCAGTGGCATGATCTAGGCTCACTGCAATGTCTGCCTCCCGGTCTCAAGTGATTCTCCTGCCTCAGCCTTCAGAGTAGCTGGGACTACAGGTGCATGCCACCACACCCAGCTAATTTTTTTGTATTTTTAGTAGAGATACGGTTTCACCCTGTTAGCCAGGATGGTCTCAATGACCTCATGATCTGCCTGCCTCCGCCTCCCAAAGTGCTGGGATTCCAGGCATGAGCCACCGCGTCCAGCCTCTCTAAATCTTTTTATAGAGGCAGGGTCTCACTGTGTTGCCCAGGCAGGTCTCCAACTCCTGAGTTCAAGCAATCTGCCCATGTCAGTCTCTCAAAGTGCTGCGATTCCAGGCATGAGCCACCACACCTGACTGCGTCTCTGATTTCTTCTCTGCCTTGTTCTCATGTGTCCTGGCCAGCCCCAACGCTACTCCAGCCACCCCTACCCCAGATGCCCCACCATCCCTGGTGCTTACTGGGAAAGACTTAATGCTCCAAATCACGACATTTTTCTCTGGCACGTACTTGGCGCTGCCCACACTGGTCTTGAATCTGGGGGAGTCGGCATCACTGGGCACAGGCACAGATATCTCCACACCGTTGGCCACTGACTGTTTCTTAAACTGCCCCTTGGCCTATCAGGGGAGAGAGATGGAGCAAGAAGAATTTGATTGTGCATCCTGCAAATATTCACCAAGCCCTTTCCTACGCCATCTCAGCCAGGGCTCCACAATTCTAAGGTGGCGACATTATCCTGTCCAGTTTTTGTTTGTTTTTTGAGACAGAGTCTTGCTCTGTCACCCAGGCTGGAGTGTAGTGGCACAATCTCAGCTCACTGCAACCTCCGCCTCCTGGGTTCAAGCGATTCTTCTGCCTCAGCCTGGGACTACAGGTGTGTGCCACCACGCCCAGCTAATTTTTTTGTATTTTTAGTAGAGACAAGGTTTCACCATATCAGCCAGGCTGGTCTCAATCTCCTGACCTTGTAATGCGCCTGCCTTAGCCTCTCAAAGTGCTGAGATTACAGGTGTGAGCACCGCGCCTGGCTGTCCTATTCATTTTGCAGATGAGGAAACTGAGGCACCCGGAAGTTAAGGCATTTCCCTGCAGATACACAGCCAACAAGTGGTAGCGCCAGGGCCACACCCGTGAGCCACCAGAAGCCCCGCTCTTGGTGGCTTCCATTTGGACAGCACCATACACCTTTGCCTGATTCAAAATGACCCCTTCTGGCCGGCCGCAGTGGTTCGTGCCTGTAATCCCAGCATTTTGGGAGGCCGAGGCAGGCAGATCCCCTGAGGGCAGGAGTTCTGCTAAAAATACACAAATTAGCTGGGCATGGGGGCGTTCGCCTGTAATCTCAGCTACTCCAGAGGCTGAGTATGGTGAATCACTTGAACCCAGGAGGCGGAGGTTGCAGTGAGCCGAGATTGCACCACCGCACTCCAGCCTGGGCGACAGAGGGAGATTCTGCCTCAAAAAAAAAACAAAAATAAAAACAAAAAACCCTTCAGTCCATCACAGAAGAGTTGTTTTTTGTTTTGATTTTGTTTTGTTTGTTTGTTTTTTGAGACAGAGTCTTGCTCTGTCACCCAGGCTGGAGTGCGGTGGTGCGATCTCAGCTCACTGCAACCTCTGCCTCCTGGGTTCAAGCAATTCTCCTGCCTCAGTCTCCCAAGTAGCTGGGATTACAGGCTCGCGGCACCACGCCTGGCTAATTTTTGCATTTTTAGTAGAGATGGGGTTTCACCATGTTGGTCAGGCTGGTCTCAAACTCCTGACCTTGTGATTCACCCGCCTTGGCCTTCCAAAGTGCTGGGATTACAGGCGTGAGCCACCTTGCTGGCCTGTTTTGTTTTTTTTTTTTAATGAAGTTTCACTCTTACTGCCCAGACTAGAGTGCAATGGTGTGATCTTGGCTCACCACACCCTCCACCTCAGGGTTCAAGCGATTCTCCTGCCTCAGCCTCCTGAGTGACTGGGATTACAAGTGAGCACCACCACACTCGGCTAATTTTTGTATTTTTAGCAGAGACAGGGTTTCGCCATGTTGGCCAGGCTGGTCTTGAACTTCTGACCTAAGGTGATCTGCCCGCCTCGGCCTCACAAAGTGCTGGGATTACAGGTGTGAGCCACCACTCCCGGTGAAGTTTTTATTTGATAGCTGACTTTTTTTTGAGATGGGTTCTAGCTCTATCATCCAGGCTAGAGTCCTTGGCTCACTGCAATCTCCTCCTCCTCCTTGGCTCAAGCAATCCTCCCACCTCAGCCTCCCAAGTAACTGGGATTACAAGGACTCACCACTATGCCAAGCTAATTGTTGTATTTTTTTGTAGAAACGGTTTCGCCATGTTGCCCAGGCTGGTCTCAAAGTCCTGGGCTTAAGTGACCTGCCTGCTCCAGCCTCCCAAATTGCTGGGATTACAGGCATGAGCCACTGCACCCACCTGAGATCATGCATTGTTAATAAGCATCCTCCCAAGGCCCACCTTGACCATGATCTCCACACGGCTGTGGGAGAACTTCTCAATGACAGACTCAATCCAGATCAGTGGCTTCACCTGTGGGCAGAAGGTGGGAGGAGTTTTTGGAGACTCCAGGGTCACTCTCTCTCTTTTTTTTTCTGAGACAGAGTCTCGCTCTGTCACCCAGGCTGGAATGCAGTGGCACTATCTTGGCTCACTGCAACCTATGCCTCCTGGGTTCAAGTAATTCTGCTGCCTCAGCCTCCCGAGTAGCTCAGGACTACAGGCATGCGCCACCACACCCAGCTAATTTTTGTATTTTTAATAGAGATGGGGTTTCACCCTTGAGGTCAGGAGTTTGGCCAGGCTGGTCTCAAACTCCTGACCTCAAGTGATCCACCTGCCTCGGCCTCCCAAGGTGCTGGGATTATAGGCGTGAGCCACTGTGCCTGGCTCAGGGTCACTGTTCAGCCCACCCCATCCTACCCCACCCCACGTCACCTGGGTGCTGAGGCGGTAGGACATGAGCTCAAAGTCACCATCAGGCGGGATGAAGGAGATGGTGCGGTCGTTGTCAAAGCGTGAGAGCCGCACGCACTGGTGGAATTTCACATCCTCTAGCTCTACTGATTTGTTCTTGCTGCCTGAAACTCGGAGTGGAGAGTGCGGAGTGACCCCGGGGGCCAGGGAAAAATTCCTATCCCCACCTTTCCTGCCCTCCACTATCACCCCATATGGGGAAACCGAGGCCAGAGAGGACGCGTAAAAACTGGCAGGGTAGAGCTGGAATCTGAACCTTGGCTTTTTTTTTTTTTTTTTTTTTTGAGACCAGAGTCTCATACTGTCGCCCAGGCTGGAGTGCAGTGATGTAATCTCGGCTCACTACCACCTCCGCCTCCCAGGTTCAAGTGATTCTCCTGCCTCAGCCTCCCGAGTAGCTGGAATTACAGTCACCCACCACCACGCCCGGCTAATTGTTTGTATTTTTAGTAGAGATGGGGTTTCACTTCGTTGGCCAGGATGGTCTTAAACGCCTGACCTCGTGACCCACCCTCCTCAGCCTCCCAAAGTATTGGGATTACAGGCGTGAGCCACCGTGCCCAGCCATCTAGCTTTTAAAAACGATGTGAAGCCAGACACAGTAGCTCACACCTGTAATCCTAGCACTTTGGGAGGCCAAGGCAGGAGGATCGCTTGAGGTCAGGAGTTTAGACCAACCTGGGCAATATAATGAGACCCCTGTCTCTATTTTTAAAAGTTTAAAAATTAGATGGTGCTTGCCTGTGGTCCCAGCTACTTGACAGGCTGAGGTAGGAGGATCATTTGAGCCTTGGAGGTTGAGGCTGCAATGAGCTACAATCACACTACTGCACTCCAGTCTGGGCGGCAGAGCGAGACCTCATCCCAGAATAAATGAATACAATACATATGATACTATTCTGTCTCCTCCTCTCAGCAGGATGTCAGCTCCGTAAGAACATGGGTTTGTCTTTTTCTTCTCTGCTGTGTCCTCAGACCCTAAAACTGTGCCTGACACCCAATAGTCACAGTCGCTCCATCATGAAACAGCCTTTGCAAAGTCAACCAATGGCTGCAATACTGGCTGTGACCAGCAGAGGGTGAGCAAGCGCTTATTTCAAAACTGGCTGCCATTCTCTAGGTCCTCACTTTGGATGGGTTCACGGTTCCCCTGTGCACTTCCCAGAAAAGAGGTCCCCTAAATACTTACGGCCAGTGAGCTCAAAGAGCACGCGGTCATTGAGGCCCAGCCGAAGCTCAGGCATTCCCGACAGAAACACCTTGAGCTTGATGGTCCCGACAATCTCGCTCAGCAGGACGCTGCCGTTGGCATTGACCTGAGGGTGGACGTTGAGGGGTGGTCAGCAGGCATCCAGCCCCCTCTCCTGCAGCCAGGCCCTGGAAAGGGTCCGGGGGAGGTGTGTGGGCTCACCAGCAGGTTGACAGACTCTATGACATCGATGAAGACCTCGTTCTTCTTATACTTGATACCCTCAGAGCGCCAGGACACAGCGTTGGTGACAGTGGGTGGCACCCGTGACTTGCCTGTCTCCAGCTTGTTGCTCTGCTGAGTGATGTACCTGGCAGGAGGGTGGCAGGGACAAGCAGCTGGACCCAGGGACACCTTTCTGGACCTCCTCCAGTTCCTTACACCCACAGTCCAGCCCATGGCTACCTCCCGGGCTCCACTCACTCCTGCAGGATCTTGCTGTCAGTGGTCTGCGGGAAGCCAAAGTCCATGAGCTCGTCCAGCAACTCATAGACGATGACAAAGTTGTCCCGGATGCTCTCCTCCTCCAGCTCCTTGAAGTATTCACAGAATACCTGGGGGTTGGGGGAGACAGATACTCACAAAGTGTGGCTATGGGCTGGGCACAGTAGCTCATGACTGTAACCCCAGAACCTTGGAAGGCCAAGGCACAAGGATCACTTGAGGTCACATGTTCAAGACCAGCCTGGGCAACATAGCAAGCCCCTATTTCTACCAAAAAAAAAAAATTTTTGTTAGCTAGGCATGGTGATGGACACTGGTAGTCCCAGCTACTCAGGAGGCTCAGTCAGGAGGATTGCTTGAGCCCAGGAGATGGAGGCTGCAGTGAGCCATGATGATGTGCTACACTCCAGCCTGGGCAGCAGAATAAGACCCTGTCCCAAAAAGAAAAAAGGCCAAGCATGGTGATTCATGCCTGTAATCCCAGCACTGCGAGAGGCCAAGGCAGTCGGATTGCTTGAGGTCAGGAGTTTGAGATCAGCCTAATGGTGAACTCCGACTCTACTAAAAATACAAAAAAGATGGGCATGGTGGCAGGTGCCTGTAATCCCAGCTACTTAGAAGGCTGAGGCAGGAGAATCGCTTGAACCTGGGAGGTGGAGGTTGCAGTGAGCTGAGATTGCACCAACCTAGGCGACAAGCGTGAAACTCTGTCTCAAAAAAAAAAAAAATAGAAACATCCAAGTTCATGAACATTCTAAATTTCAGCCACTGGCCCTGTGAATCTGGATCTAGCTCCAGGTTAAGATCCCCTGAGAACACTTATGTATGACCTCAGCAGAGAAACTATGACTCATTCAACACTTTTCCCCAGCTCACCTCACAGCAGGGTCCTTGTCATTCAAACCTCAGCTCCAATGTCCCTTCTTTGGCAAAGCCCTCCCTCCCTCCCTTGAGATCAGCACTAAAGTCATGAGTTATCACAATCCTCTGTTTAATCTCCTTAATGCCCCCCTCCCTTTTTTTTAGAAGAATTGATGCTGTTGCTCATGCTGGGTTGCAGTGGCACGATCTCATCTCACTGCAACCTCCACCTCCCAAGTTCAAGTGATTCTCCTGCCTCAGCCTCCTAAGTAGCTGGGATTACAGGTGTGTACCACCATGCCTGGCTAATTCTTGTATTTTTAGTAGAGACGGGGTTTCACCATGTTGGCCAGGCTGGTCTCAAACTCCTGACCTTGTGATCCACCCGCCTCAACCTCCCAAAGTTCTGGGATTATAGGCGTGAGCCACTGCACCCAGCCTCCTTAATGCCCTTAAACTCCACAGTGCACAGTCTCATTCCCTCTCTTAGCACCAGTGAACAGGGGGACCGAGACTCTGCCTACTATGTCCATAGCTGTGTATCCCCGTTTTGCAAAGAGAAGGCAAATCAGGCCAGGCACGGTGGCTCACACCTGTCATCCCAGCACTTTGAGAGGCTGAGGCGGGCAGCCCACCTGAGGTCGGGAGATCACGATCAGCCCGACCAACATGGTGAAACCCCGTCTCTACTAAAAATACAAAACTAGGGCCGGGCGCAGTGGCTCACACCTGTAATCCCAGCACTTTGGGAGGCCAAGGCGGGTGGATCACGAGGTCAAGAGATCGAGACCATCCTGGCCAACATGGTGAAACCGTCTCTACTAAAAATACAAAAATTAGCCAAGCATTTGGCACGTGCCTATAGTCCCAGCTACTTGGGAGGCTGAGGCAGAAGAATCGCTTGAACCTGGGAGGCGGAGGTTGCAGTGAGCCAAGACTGAGCCACTGTGCTCCAGCCTGGCAACACAGCAAGACTCTGTCTCAAAAAAAAAAAAAAAAAAAAAAAAAAAATTACAAAACTAGCCAGGTGTGGTGCACACCTGTAATCCCAGCTACTCGGGAGGCTGAGGCAGGAGAATCGCTTGAAACCAGGAGGTGGAGGTTGCAGTGAGCTGAGATCGTGCCATTGCACTCCAGCCTGGGGGACAAGAGCGAGACTTGGTCTCAAAAAAAAAAAACAAAGAGAGAGAGAGAAAGAAGGCAAATCAATAAATATTTCTTGTTTTTGGAAGAGTATTTATATGCCGGGTGCAGTGACTGACTCACACGTATAATCCCCAGCTGGTAACATGGAGAGGCCCTGTCTCTACAAAATATACCAAAATTGACCGGGCACAGTGGCTCACACCTGCAATCCTAGCACTCTGGGAGGCTGAGGCAGGCGGATCACCTGAGGTCAGGAGTTTGAGAACAGCCTGGCCAACATGGAGAAACCCCACCTCTACTAAAAATATAAAAATTAGCTGGCATGGTGGCGTGCACCTGTAGTCCCAGCTACTCAGGAGGCTGAGGCCTGAGAATCGTTTGAACCTGGTAGGCAGAGGTTGCAGTGAGCTGAGATTACACTGCTATACCCCAGCCTTAGAGACATAGTGAGACTCCTTCTCAAAAAATAAAAATACAAATACAAAAATTAGCCTAGCGTAGTGGCACAGATTTGCAGTCCCGGCTACTTGGGAGGCTGAGGCATGAGAATTACTTGAACCCGGGAGGCGGAGGTGGCAGTGAGCTGAGATTGTGCCACTGCACTCCAGCCTGGGCAACAGAGAGACACTCCATCTCAAAAAAAATTTAATTTAATGTAATGTAATTTAAAAAGGAAGATCAAGGCTGTAGCATGTTGAGATTTCGTCACCGCCCTCCAGTCAGGGTTACAGAGCAAGACTGTCTCAAAAAAAAAGGAAAAAAAAAAAAAACAGGCTGGGCTCGGTGGCTCACGCCTGTAATCCCAGCACTTTGGGAGGCCGAGGCAGGCGGATCACGAGGTCAGGAGATCGAGACCATCCTGGCCAACATGGTGAAACCCCATCTTTAAACAAAACAAACAAACACAAAAGGCCGGGCACAGTGGCTCACATCTGTAATCCCAGCACTTTGGGAGGCCAAGGTGAGCGAATCACCTGAGGTCAGGAGTTCTATACCAGCCTGGCCAACATGGAGAAACCCTGTCTCTAGTAAAAAATACGAAAGTAGCCAGGCATGGTGGTAGATGCCTGTAATCCCAGCTATTTAGAAGGCTGAGACAGGAGCATCCCTTGAACCCCGGAGGCAGAGGCTGTGGTGAGCTGAGATCGCGCCATTGCACTCCAGCCTGGGCAAGAAGAGCAAAACTCCATCTCAAAAAACAAACACACAAACAAAAACCAGTGGCATATTATAAATGTTCAATACATTGTTATATGATTATTATAATATTTGTGATAATCTAACAATAGCAGTAAACCTTTCCTGAGCACTTACTATACACTGAGCAATGTTCTAGGCACTTGACAGGTATTAATTTATTTGTACAACAACCCCGAGGCAGGACTTGTTATAATCCCCAGTTTAGAAGCACAGAGACAAGGCCGGGTGCGGTGACTCACACCTGTAATCCCAGCATTTTGGGAGGCTGAGGCAGGTGGATTACTTGAGGTCAGGAGTTTGAGACCAGCCTGGCCAACATGGTGAAACCCCATCTCTACTAAAGATACAAAAATTAGCTGGGCAAGGCCAGGCTTGGTGGCTCATACCTGTAATCCCAGCACTTTGGAAGGCTGAGACGGGGGCATCATGAGGTCAGGCTTTTGAGAGCAGCCTGACCAATATGGTGAAACCCTGTTTCTACTAAAAATAGAAAAATTAGCCGGGCATGGTGGCGGGTGCCTGTAATCCCAGCTACTCAGGAGACTGAGGGAAGAGAATCACTTGAACCCAGGAGGCGGAGGTTGCAGTGAGCCAAAATTGCGCCACTGTACTCCAGCCTGGGTGACAGAATGAGACCCTGTGTCAAAAATAAAATAAAACAAAAAAATAATTTCCAGACTCTTTTTTTTAAAGCACAGATATGAGAAGTCACTTGCTCAAGGTCACAAGGTGAGGAAATAGGGAAGCTGGGACTGGATGCAGGTTCCTGGGCTTAGCCGAGCTGTACACTCTCTGAGACATTCTTGGTTCCTGCACTTCAGGGAGAGAGGACCTCATAAGCAGCTGATGAGATGCAGTGTGATGGGGCTTTGATTCACAGGGACTCAGACAAGACCCCAGGGAAGGGCTGAGCATGATGGGTTCATGCCTGTAATCATAGCAATTTGGGAGGCTGAGGCAGGAAGATTGCTTCAATTCAGGAGTTCTAGACCAACCTGAGTAATATAGCAAGACCCCATCTCTACCAAAAAAAAAGAAGGCGGCCCAGGGAGAGCTGGGACATCTTCCTATCAGAAAAGGATCTCAAGGCCAGGCACAGTGGCTCACACCGGTAATCCCAGCACTTTGGCAGGCTGAGGCAGGTGGAGCATGAGGTCGGGAGTTCGAGACCAGCCTGACGAACATGGTGAAACCCTGTTTCTACTAAAAATACAAAAATTAACCGGGTGTGGTGGCAGGTGCCTGTAATCCTAGCTACTTGGGAGAACTGCTTGAACCTGGGAGGCGGAGGTTGCAGTGAACCGAGACCACACCATGGTACTCCAGCCTGGCGACAGGACAAGACTGTAGAAAGAGAGAAAGAGAAAAAGAGAGAGAGAGAGAAAAGAAAAAGGAAGGAAGGAAGGAAAGAAGGAAAGAAAGAAAGAGATCTCAAAAGAGGCGGGCAAGAGGGGTAGACGAATAGACCGGTCAGGCAATGGGATGCCAGTACCTACCTCTATTGTCTTATACAGGAAGGAGTACACCAGGGAGGCATTGGCATTCTTCAGTGTGGTGGCCACCACTGGGGGCAGCGAGGTTCAGGAAAAGGTGCCATTTATGGAGTACAGACCCTGAACCTCCACCCTGTCCCTTGCCACCACCCCATCTCTACCTGCATCTGCCCCTGCCCCCCAGCCTGAGCCACACAGATATGCTGTGCAACTCCGGTCTTCAAGCCACCCTCTCTGCCTAAGCCACTACCATCGCCGCCACCCCTACACACCCGCCTCCAGGGACGCCACATGGGGTGGATACGGTAGAGGTTGCTGTGTTTGATCCATAGGAAGTGGACGTCGCCATAGCTCAGCAGCGGGGTCAGGGCGCCCTCCTCCTCCCGCTGCACCAGCAGAGGCATGAAGTGTTCGATCTTGCTCATGGGCACATCGCCCTTGTAGTTGCGGCTGATCAGGGGCTGAGGGTGTGAGGAAAGGACCTGGTCACCACCAGCATCCAGGAACCTACCACGCTGTGGGGGCACAGTGCCTGGTTCTGACTCTACTTCCCAGCTGAGGGACCCGGGCAAGGCTCTGCCTCCTTGTGCCTTGGTTTCCTGCTCTGTAAAATGGGAGTGTGATGACTGACAATAGCTAATGGGTCTAGGGTCTTCACTAAGTGCCAGGCTGTGTTCTAGTTAATAGTAGGTGATAGACAGTTGCAGTGGCCCACGCCTGTAACCCTAGCACTTTGGGAGGATGAGGTGGGCAGATCACCTGAAGTCAGGAGTTCGAGACCAGCTTGACCAGCATGGCGAATCCCCATCTCTCCTAAAAATACAAAAAAATTAGCTGGGTGTGGTGGCACACACCTGTAATCTCAGCTACGCAGAAGGCTGAAGCAGAAGAATCGCTTGAACCCTGGGGGTTGCAGTGGGCTGGGCCTAGATGGCACCACTGCACTCCAGCCTGGGCAACAGATCAGGACTGTCTCAAAAAAAAAAAGAAAGAAAGAAAAGAAAAAGACAAAAGAAGAGTAGGTGACAGCCGGGGGCAGTGGCTCACACCTGTAATCCCAGGACTTTGAGAGGAAGAGGAAGGCAGATCACCTGAGGTCAGAAGTTCGAGACCAGCATGGCCAACATGGTGAAACGCTGTCTTTACTATAAATACAAAAATTAGACCAGGCGCGGTGGCTCACGCCTGTAATCTCAGCACTTTGGGAGGCTGAGGTAGGCAGATCATGAGGTCAGGAGATTGAGACCATTCAGGCTAACACAGTGAAACCCCATCTCTACTAAAAATATTAAAAAATTAGCCAAGTGTGGTGGCATGTGCCTGTAGTCCCAGCTATTTGGGAAGCTGAGGCAGGAGAATCGCTTAAACCTGGGAGGCAGAGGTTGCAGTGAGCCAAGATCACACCATTGCACTCCAGCCTGGGTAACAAGAGTGAAATTCTGCCTTAAAAAAAAAAAAAAAAAATGAGCCTGGCGTGGTGGCAGGCACCTGTAATCCCAGCTACTCGGGAGGCTGAGGCAGGAGAATTGCTTGAACCCGGGAAGTAGAGATTGCAGTGAGTGGAGATCTCATCACTGCACTCCAGCCTGGGCGATAGAGCGAGATTCTGTCTTGAAAAAAATAAAAAGGGAGCTTTGCGCAATGGCAGTATCGTAGCCAATGAGGTTTATCCAAGGCGCGATTATTGCTAATTGAAAACTTTTCCCAATACCCCATCATGACGACTTGAAATATAGTCGGCATTGGCAATTTTTGGCAGTCTCTATGGGGACTGAATCCAAAAAAAAGAGAGAGATAAAAAAGAAAAAGGGTAGGTGTTTGCAGCCATACAAGAGATGATGTCTTTCACAGGGACATGGATGGAGCTGGAGGCCGTTATCCTCTAACACGGGAATAGAAATCCAAATACTGCATGTTCTCACTTATAAGTGGGAGCTACATGATGAGAACACATGGACACGCAGAGGGGGACAGACGCCGGGGCCTTTGGAGAGTGGAGGGTGGGAGGAGGGAGAGGATCAGCAAAAATTACTAATGGAGGCCAGGCCCAGTGGCTCATGCCTGTAATCCCAGCCCTTTGGGAGGCCGAGGTGGGTGGATCATGAAGTCAGGAGTTCAAAACCAGCCTGGCCATCATGGTGAAACCCCATCTTGGAAAAAAGAAAAGAAAAGAAAAGAAAAATTACTAATGGATACTAAGCTTAATACCTGGGTGATGAAATAATCTGTAAAACAATCTCCCATGATACACATTTACCTATAAAACAAACTTGCACAAATATCCCTGAACTTAAAAGTTAAAAAAAAAGTGCTCGCTTCGGCAGCACATATATTAAAATTGGAACAATGCAGAGAAGGTTAGCATGGCCCTTGTGCAAGGATGACATGCAAGTTTGTGAAGCGTTCCATATTTCCTTCCATTGTCTAATGTCCAAGACTGTGGAGAAACTGAGGCTCCTTTAAGTGGAGTCGCTGACCTCGTTAAGGAATGTTCCTACATCCAACCCCATTTCCACCTCCTCATCCAAAAAAAAAAAAAAGAAAAAGTTAAAAAAAAAAAAAAAAAGTGAATGTCGGCTGGCAACATAGCAAGATCTTGTGTCTATAAAAAAATACAAAAATTAGACAGGAATGTTGGTGTGTGCCTATAGTCCCAGCTATTCAGGAGGCTGAGGTGGGAGAATCACTTGAGACCAGGAATTTGAGACTCCAGTGAGCCAAGATCACGCCACTGCACTCCAGCCTGGGTGACAGACTGAGACTCCCTCTCAAAGAAAAGAAAAGAAAAAAGAAAAGAGGCTGAGCATGGTGGCTCACGCCTGTAATCCCAACACTTTGGGAGGCCAAGGTGGGCAGATCACGATGTCAGGAGATCAAGACCATCCCGACCCCTTGTGGTGAACCCGCATCTCTACTACAATACGAAAAGCTAGCCAGGCATGGTGGCAAGCAGGAGGCTGAGGCAGGAGAATTGCCTGAACTCAGGAGGTGGAGGTTGCAGTGAGCCGAGACCACACCACTGCACTCCAGCCTGGGCAACAGAGCAGGACTCCAGAGAGAAAGAGAGAAAGAGAGGGAGGGAGGGATGGAGGGAGGGAGAGAGAGAGAAAGGAAGGAAGGAAAGAAGAAGGAAGGGAGGAAGGGAGAGAGGGAGAGAGGGAAGGAGGATGTGGTGGCTCATGTGTGTAATCCCAACACTTTGAGGTCAGGAGCTCAAGACCAGACTGGTCAACATGGCAAAACCCCATCTCTACTAAAAATACAAAAATTAGCCAGGCATGGTGGCAGGCGCCTGTAATCTCAGCTACTCGGGAGGCTGAGGCAGGAGAATCGCTTGAACCTGGGAGGCGGAGTTTGCAGTGAGCCAAGATCGTGCCACTGCACTCCAGCCTGGGTGACAGAATGAGACTCCATCTCAAAAAAATAATAATAATAAAGAATGAGAGAGAGGAAAGGAAGGAAGGAAAGAAGGAAGGAAGGAAGGAAGGAAGGAAGGAAGGAAGGAAGAAAGAAAGAAAGAAAAAAAAAAGGAAGGAAGGAAGGAAGGAAAACAAAAAAAAAAAAAAAAAAAAGAGTAGATGTTTGCTAACTTATTAGCTCTTGTCACAACCCTGTGGGGTAGACATTATCATCATCTTCATTTTACACAGGAGAAGTGAGGTTAGAAACCATGTCCATTGGAAGCATGGAAACTGGGGGTTGATCTAAGGCATCCTGAGTCCAGAATCCCTGCTGCTGCCCCAGACTTCATTTGCACCAAAGTGGGATTATTGAAAAAAAAAAAAAAAAAAAAAAAGCAAAGAAGAGGCCAGGTGCAACGGTGCAATCACTCAGGCATGTAATCCAATGCCACTGCTTTGAAAGACCGAGGCATGAGGATCGCTTGAGGCCAGGAGTTTGAGACCAGCTTTGGCAACATTGCCGGATCCCTCTACAAAAAAATTTCAAGAATTAGCTGGGCATGGTGGCCTGCACCTGTGTAGTCACAGCTACTCTGGAGGCTGAGGCAGGCGCATCGCTTGAGCCTAGGAGGTTGAGGCTGCAGTGAGCTGTGATCACATGACTGCACTCTAGCCTGGGTGACAAGAAAGAAAAGAAAAGAAAAGAAAGAGAGGCTGGGCGCAATGGCACACCTGTAATCCCAGCACCTTGGGAGGCCAAGGTGGGTGGACCACTTGAGGTCAGGAGTTCAAAACCAGCCTGGCCATGATGGTGAAACCATGCTTCTACTAAAAATACAAAAATTAGCTGGGCACGATGGCAGGCGCATGTAGTCTCAGCTACTCAGGAGGCTGAGGCAGGAGAATTGCAGCCTGGGTGACAGAGCGAGACTCCATATAAAAAAAATTAAAAATTAAAAATAGCCAGGCATGGTGGAGGATGGAGTTAGCCCACAGCCCCAGCTACTCAGGAGTTTGACACCAGCTTTGGCAACATAGCGGGATCTCACTACAAAAAAATTTCAAGAATTAGCCAGGCATGGTGGCCTGCACCTGTGTATTCACAGCTCCTCTGGAGGCTGAGGCAGAAGGATCCCTTGAACCCAGGAATTCCGGGCTGCAGTGAGCTATGATGGCACCACTGCACTCCAGCCTGAGTGACAGCAAGAGACCCTGTCTCGAAAATTTAAAAAGGCAAGAGGAATGAAAGGACTTCAGAAAGACACAAGGCAGCCGCAGAGGAGAATTAGAGGCCCCTGCCTTAGACGCCTTCCCCAGGTATTAACACTGTGGATGCCGATGGTGATGGAGATGATTTCAATTTGCTGAACTCCTAATATTTGCAGAAAGGCCACCGTGCTAAGTAATTTACACGCAGCGAGTTGTATTAATTCTCATTGGGTGGGGAACTCTGTTGCTCCCATTTTTACATACAGAGAAACTGAGGCCCTGAGAGGCGAAGCCCTTGGCCTCTGGCACAAGGTGAGCGAATGCCTGAGGTGGGATTTGACCCCGGATTCCCAGGGACTGCAGGAGGAGGGGCTGTTCCCAGGCCCTTTTCTGGGGCCTCCCTCCCTGGCCTGCGCAGAGTAGTCGCCCCTGAATCCCCGGGAGCGAGACCTCACCAGTCAGTCTCCCAGCTCCTCATGCCCAGTCTCACCTTGCCCTTGACGTCGAGAATGAAGACAGCCGAGGCGGACATGGTGGCGGCCGAGGGACCTAGGAGGCGGGGAGGGAGCGCGGGGAGGCGACGGCGGCGCCGCTTCCTTCTTCCTGCGGAAGCGCCTGCGCCCAGGTGAGCGCCCAGGTGTGTGCGTCTTAAAGGGGAGGCCGCCAGGTGAGCAGCGCTGTCGGCAGACGCGAAGACGGCTGCGGGGCCCGGAGAGGTACTGCGGCTTCGGATGGATCTGCTGCCCCGCTTCACTTTCCCTAATCACCCAGGAGTACTGATGGGTGGATACCCCAGACAAATCATCCATCCTTCCACTCATTCATTCATCCTTCCTTGCAGTCCTCTCTCCATCCATCCATCCATTCATTCATTCTTGCATTCATTAATCCATCCATGCATCCACTCATTTGGCCATTCATTAATCAATATTCCATAGATTTATCCATCCATCCATTCATCCATTTTTACATTCATTTATTTATTCATCTATCCATTATCCATCCATCCATCCATCCATTCATTCATCCACTCTTACATTCATTCATTATTCATCTTTCCATTCATCCGTCCATCCGTTCATCCATTCTTACATTCATCAATTTATCTATCCATCCATCCATTCTTGCATTCATTAATTTATTCATCCATCCATCCATCATTCATTCATCCATCCGTCCGTTCATCCATTATTGCATTCATCAGCTTATTTATCCATCCATCCCTCCATCCATCCATCCATTCATCCATTCTTATATTCATCAATTTATTTATCTATCCATCCATTCTTGCATTCATCAATTTATTCATCTATCCATCTATCATTCCAGTCATCCATCCATTCACTCATTCTTTTTTTCTTTTTTTTTGAGATGGTGTCTCACTCTGTCACCCAGGCTGGAGTGCAGTGGCATGATTTTGGCTCACTGTAACCTCCGCCCACCAGGCTGGAGCAAGTCTTCTGCCTCAGCCTCCTGAGTAGCTGGGATTATAGGTGGCTAATATTTGTGTTTTTAGTAGAGACGGGGTGTCATCGTGTGGCTAGGCTGGTCTTGAACTCCTGATCTCGTGATCAACTTGACTCAGCCTCCCAAAGTGCTGGGATTATAGACGTGAGCCACCATCCCTGGCTCCATTCATCCATTCTTGCATTCATTAATTTATTCATCTATCCATCCATCCATTGGTCCATCGATCCATCCATTCATCCATCCATCCATACATCCTTACACTCATTAATTTATTCACCTATCTATCCATCCACCCGTCCATCCATCCATTCGTTCATCCTCTCATTAATTCATCCAACCATTCATCTTGTCTCTCCCACACATGTCATTCACTGTTTCATATAATAACTTTTATTGGTGGGCCGGGCGTGGTGGCTCATGCCTGCAATCCCAGCACTTTAGGAGGCCGAGGGGGGTGAATCACCTGAGGTCGGGAGTTCGAGATCATCCTGACCAACACGGAGAAATCCCATCTCTACGAAAAATACAAAAAAAAATAGCCTGGCATGGTGGCCCATGCCTGTAATCCCAGCTGATTGGAAGGCTGAGGCAGGAGAATCACTTGAACCAGGAGGCAGATGTTGCGGTGAGCCAAGATCACACCGTTGCTGTTTCTAAATAAATAAATAAATTTTACTGAGTGAATTTGAAATATTCATTCACTCAGTAACAGGGACTGTGAATATCATTCCGAGCAGGACAAATATAGCTTTTCTTATTCTTACTAATTTACTCTTATTCATTCCAAAAAAAAAAGCTTTTTTTTTTGAGATGAATTCTTGCTCTGTTGCCCAGGATGCAGTTCAGTGCCATGATCTCAGCTGACTGCAACCTCCGCCTCACAGGTTCAAGCAATCCTTTGGCCTCGGCACCCCTAGTAACTGGGATTCCAGGCCCCCACCACCATGCCCAGCTAATTTTTGTATTTTTAGTAGAGATAAAGTTTCACTGTGTTGGCCAGGCTGGTCTCGAACTCCTGACCTCAGGTGATCCACCTGCCTTGGCTTCCCAAAGTGCTGAGATTACAGGCGTGAGCCACCACACTGAGCCAAAAAAACTTTTTTTTTTTTTTGAGGACACTTTCCATGTTTTATTTACATTTTAAAACTAACTTTAATCTCAAAATCACATATCCATATACCTATTTCCTTGTTGTTGACTTCACTTAAACTTAAATGCATGGTTTAGTTAAAGACTGTAAACAAATATTTACCATGTCTGTTACATGTAACACGCAAGAACAGCTTTTAACAGAAATTCATCAACTCCCCCCCAACATTTTTTTTATTATAAATACAGGTATCAAAACAATCCTAAACATATTTTTGATACTACTAGTGCTCAGCACCCACACCGCTTCAAAAATTAACACATCTGTGACAATATTCATTGTACCTGCTACTTTTTAAACTATTTCAACTGCAGCTCTTTCACTAAGCAAGATGGATAAAGCATGCCATTTCTGTTTTCTTTCTTGAGACTTTTACTTTTTAGAAACACACATGCTTCCACTGCCATCTGACACTTCTCCACATGCTTTCATCTTGTAAACCTGAATTCTACTTCGAGTACTCCAGGTTTATGTTTAAATGACAGTGCCTTAACAAGAGAAAAAAAATTGTGCTGCATTTTTCCTCCTGTTACCTGAAAACATAATGGGTGTACATATATTAAATATATTCTTACAAATGTCCAGGTCATGTTTACCGGCTGGAATTCTTTTACTTAATGTGTGGGTACTTTGCATTGTGATATTTAATCGAGACATTAACATGAGTAGAAGCTTGTTGATTTAAGACAAGTTTGACATCCACCAAAATTAATTGCTGTATGTTTGTCCTTCTGGTGGCTGTGGTGAAGCTTCATATTTTCTTTGGACATCATTAGACGTCTTAGCTCTTGAAGTACAACTTTAATGCTATATGAATTTTGCCATTTTGCTAACACTGGTATGCTCCAGGCATCCACCATCCCACTGGAATTATTTACTCCATTCATATTAATTTTTGTTACAAATCTAACTGATGGAGGAGCTTCTGGGTATTTAGGTCCACATTCTATTTTCAGGCTATATATTCTGTTTTCATAATTTGTCTGTGGAGACCTCCATCTTCTCCTGCAGCCCGACGCAGCCGCCCAAAAAAACTTTTTTTGTAGACAGGGTCTCACTCTGTGCCCCAGACTGGAATGTGGTGATGCAGTCATGGCTCACTGCAGCCTCAACTTCCTGGGCTCCATCCATCCTCTGGTCTCAGCCTCCCTAGTAACTGGGACTACAGGCACAAATCGCCACATCTAGCAAATTTTGCTAATTGTTTTCTTTTTTGAGACAATGTTTCACTTTTGTTGCCCAGGCTGAAGTACAATGGCACAATCTCAGCTCACCAAACCTCCACCTCCCACGTTCAAACGAGTCTCCCGCCTCAACCTCCTAAGTAGCTGGGATTACAGGCATGCACCACTACACCCGGCTATTTTTTTCTTATTTTTATTTTTAGTAGAGATGGGGTTTCGCCATGTTGACCAGGCTGGTCTCAAACTCCTGACCTCAGGTGATCCACCTGCCTCAGCCTCCCAAAGTGCTGAGATTATAGGGATGAGCCACCTTGCCTGGCCAATCCCAGTGTTTTGGAAGGCTAAGGTGGGAGGACGGTTTAAGGCCAGGATTTCAAGACCGGCTTGAGCAATGTAGTGAGATCCTGTCTTTACAAAAAAAATTTGTTTGTTTGTTTGTTTTTTGAGACGGAGTCTTGCTATGTCACTAGGCTGGAGTGCAGTGGCGCAATCTCAGCTCACTGCAACCTCCGCCTCGCCTCCTGGGTTCAAGCTATTCTCCTGCCTCAGCCTCCTGAGTAGCTGGGACTACAGGCGCATGCCACCACACCCAGCTGATTTTTGTATTTTTAGTAGAGAGGGGTTTCACCATGTTGGCCAGGATGGTCTCTATCTCTTGACCTCGTGATCCACCCACCTCGGCCTCCCAAAGTGCTGGGATTACAGGCATGAGCCACTGTGCCCGGCCCACAAAAAAAATTTAAAATTAGCCGGGAGTGGTGGTGCTCACCTGTAGTCCCAGCTACTGAAGAGGTCTAGATGGGAAGATCTCTTGAGTTCAGAAGGTGGAGGCTTCAGTGAGCATTAACTGCACCACTGCACTGCTGCCTGGGTGATAAAGCAAGTTTCTGTCTCAAATAAATAAAAGGCTTCCCTAATTCAAGGGATTGTCTTGAGGATTCCTGCATGGGAGACACTTAGGGCCACCCTCACTTACACTGAGCACCAGTCAAGCCAGAGGTCATGTTACTAATAGTAATATCTGCATCCAGCAATATAGCAAAGCAGGTGGAAGCAGGGTGGGACCAGACTCTTTTTTTCTTTTCTTTGTTCTTTTCCAAACTACACACAGGAGTGGGAGGGACAAGACTCTCTCTCTCTCTCTCTTTTTTTTTTTTTTTTTTTTAACCAAGGGACCAGACTCTTAAATCCCAGGAGTAAGATTGGAATTCTGGGTTAACTGCCTCCTGGCTGTGTCACTGTGGTCTTGGGCAAAGGCCTTTACCTCTCTGTGTCCCTGCTTCTGCCTTTATAAGATGATACAAAGGAGACCGATGCAAGATGATAACTTTTTATTTCTTGTTTTATTTATTTATTATTATTATTATTATTTTAAGACTGGGTTTCACCATGTTGGTCAGGCTGGTCTTGAACTCTCAACCTCAGGTGATCCGTCCGCCTTGGCCTCCAAAGTGGTTGGATTATAGGCGTGAGCCGC
Source organism: Plecturocebus donacophilus (assembly GCA_004027715.1). Lineage (NCBI taxonomy): Eukaryota > Metazoa > Chordata > Mammalia > Primates > Pitheciidae > Plecturocebus > Plecturocebus donacophilus. The sequence continues at coordinate 23,917 of PVKP010015782.1, read as the reverse complement.
CACGCCCGGCCTATTATTATTATTTTTAAAGATGGGGTTTCTCCATGTTGGTCAGGCTGGTCTCAAACTCCTGACCTCAGGTGATCTGCCCACCTCGGCTTCCCAAAGTGCTGGGATTACAGGGGTGAGCCACCGCGCCCTGCCTATGATGATTATTTCTTGAGACAGAGTCTTGCTGTTGTCAGCTCAGGCTGGAGTGAGTGCAATGGCACGATCTCGGCTGCCTGCAACCTCCACCTCCCAGGTTCCATTAATTCTCCTGCCTCAGCCTCCTGAGTAGCTGGGATTATAGGTAGCCACCACCACACACATCTAATGTCTGTATTTTTAGTAAAGACAGGGTTTCACCATGTTAGCCAGGCTGGTCTCGAATTCCTAACCTAAGGTGATCGACTGCTTCGGTCTCCCAAAGTGCTGGGATTACAGGCATGAGCCACCACACCCCCACCCATCTAATTTTTATATTTTTTGGTACAGACAGGTTTCACCATGTCACCCAGGCTGGTCTCGAACTCCTGGGCTCAAGTGGTCCACCCGCCTTGGCCTTCCAAAATGCTGGGATTACAGGCATGAGCCATCTTGCCCGGCCTAGAGCCCAAGACTTTATGTTGCTTCTGCCCAAAGGAGAGGGGGTCTCCTTCAGGCTCCCAGCAGCCACCTGCTGAGAAGGTCACCTAGGGAGATACAGCCACTTCCAGCCCCCCCCCCCCAGCCTAGGCATTGCCGAAACTTAAAAGAACTGTCTCCTGGCGGGGTGGTGGCTCACACCTGTAATCCCAGCACTTTGAGAGGCCAAAGTGGTTGGATCACCTGAGGTCAGGAGTTTGAGACCAGCCTGACCAACACAGTGAAACCCTGTCTGTACTAAAAATACAAAATTAGCCAGGCGTAGTCGTGCATGCCTGTAATCCCAGCTACTTGAGAGGCTGAGGCAGGAGAATCACTTGGCTCTGGGAGGCAGAGGTTGCAGTGAGCCAGAGTCACACCACTGCAGTCCAGCAGGTGGATCGCCTAAGGTCAGGCGCGTGAGACCAACCTGACCAACATAGTGAGACCCCACCTCTACTAAAAATACAAAAAATTAGCTGGGCAATAGAGTGAGACTCCGCCTCAGACAAATAAATATAAAATAAATAAATAACTCGTCTCCTGGAGCCCTGAGATGTTTCCAGGCAGTAAACAGAACCCGAAAGCCTGGGCCCAGCGCCCTGGAATCTGAAACTCCAGGCCTGTTTGGCATGAAAAATTCATGAGCCCAAAAGCTTCCGCGGGGTCAGAGAACAGAGCAGCTCTCTGTGCGCTGGCTCTGCCCAGCCTGTCCCGCCTCAGTGGTGACCTCCCCGTCCCCCTGAGGCCATGGCCTTGTCCTACTTCCTTCTGGATGCCTGGAGCCTCCCCCAGCCCCTCCCAGGGACCATGGCTCTAGGCCCTGTCTTCAGTCCTTTCTCCATACCCCTAAAGGGATCTCTCTGAAACTCACAGTGACTTTTTGAATCTCACCCATTCTCATATCCTCTATGGCTCCCCATTGCCCCTCAACCACCCCACCTGGCACAGTCAGACACCTGCAGACCTTTGCCACAGGAAATCACTGAACCTGCCGCCCTGAATTTCAGTTCCCCTCCTGGCTCTCTCAAGCCATCCTCTCACCTCAGCCTCCCAAGTAGCTGAGACTACAGACACGTGCCACCCCAGCTGGCCACCTTAGCCATCTTGAAGTGCACAGTTCAGTGGCATTAAGCACATTAACATTGTGGTGCAGGCATCACCACCATCCATCTCCAGAACTTTCTCATCTGTCCCCATGAAATACTCCTGATGCCACTACCAGACCCTGGCACCATTCTTCATCATCTTCTTTTTTTTTTTTTTTTTTTTTTTTTGAGACAGAATCTTGCTCTGTTATCCACCAGGCTGGGGTGCAGCGGTGCGATCTTAGCTCACACAACCTCTGCCTCCCAGGTTCAAGTGATTCTTCTGCCTCAGCCTCCCGAATAGCTGGGATTACAGGTGCGTGCCACCATGCCTGGCTAATTTTCCTATTTTCAGTAGAAATGGGGTTTCACCATATTGGCCAGGCTGGTCTTGAACTCCCAACTTCATGATCCACCCGCCTTGGCTTCCCAAAGCACTGGGATTACAGGAGTGAGCCACCATGCCCGGCCTTTTTTTTTTTTTTTTGAGATGGAGTGCCCAGGCTGGAGTGCAGCAACTCGATCTTGGCTCACTTCAACCTCCTCTGCCTCCCAGTTAAAGCGATTTTCCTGCCTCAGCCTCCTGAGTAGCTGGGACTACAGACATCTGCCACCACACCAGGCTAATTTTTGTATTTTTGGTAGAGACTGGGTTTCACTATGTTGGCCAGGCTGGTCTCGAACTCCCGACCTCAGTTGATCTGCCCAACTCGGCCTCCCAAAGTGCTGGGATTACAGATGTGAGCCATCATGCCTGGTGAGACTCTGTCTTAAATAAAAAAGTAAATACAACTTGCTATTATCACTCAACAATATGACCTGGAGGCTGCTCTGGAAAGCACGTGGATACTTACCTGGTAGGGGAGATACCATGATCACAAAGGTGGTTTTCCCAGGGCGAGGGTTATCCATTGCACTCTGGATGTGCTGACCCCTGCAATTTACCCAAATGTGGGAAACTCGACTGCCTAATTTGCGGCAGTGGGGGACTGTGTTCGCACTTTCCCCTGGTCTTTAAAAAAAAAAAGAAAGAAAAAAGGAAAGCACGTGGTTGAAGGGGAAGGAAGTGTGTCTGCGGTGTAAAGCCAAACTCTCCGGGTGCAGATTCTTGCATAGTCAGTTGCTCACTGTGTTACCGTGGGTAAATTACTTCACCTTTCTGTGTCACTTTCCTCAGCTGGAAAATGGTTATAATGATTTAATATAGAGTGCTTGACCGGCTGAGCCAAGATAGTGCCACTGCCCTCCAGCCTGGGCAACAGAGTCAGACCTTGGCTCAAAAAAAAAAAAGGTGGGCTGGGCATGGTGGCTAACACCTGTAATCCCAGCTTTTTGGGAGGCCAAGGTGGGGGTATCACCTGAGGTCAGGAGTTCGAGACCAGCCTGGCCAACATGGTGAACCCCTGTCTCTACTAAAAATAAAAATTTAGCTGGAGGCCGGGTGCGGTGGCTCACGCCTGTAATCCCAGCACTTTGGGAGGCCGAGGCAGGTGGATTGGCTAAGGTCGGGAGTTTGAGACAATCCTGACCAACATAGTGAAATCCCATCTCTACTAAAAATACAAAAAATTAGCCGAGTGTGGTTGCGGGCACCTGTAATCCCAGCTACTCAGGAGGCTGAGGCAGGAAAATCACTTGAACCCGGGAGGCGGAGGTTTTGGTAAGCCGAGACTGTGCCATTGCACTCCAGCCTGGGCAACAAGAGCGAGACTCCAACTCTTTTTTTTTCCCCCCACCCTGAGACTCCATCTCAAAAAAAAAAAATTGAGCTGGGTGTGGTGGCACACACCTGTAATCCCAGCTACTCAGGAAGCTGAGGCCAGAGAATCGATTAAACCTGGGAGGCGGAGGTTGTAGTGTGCAGAGATCGCACCACTGCATTCCAGCCTGGGCAACAGAGCGAGACTGTGTCTCAAAAAAAAAAAGTAAAACCAGTCACGGTGGCTCACACCTGTAATCCCAGCACTTTGGGAGGCCAAGGCGGGAGGATCACCTGAGGTCAGGAGTTTGAGACCAGCCTGATCAACACGGAGAAACCCCTTCTCTACTAAAAATACAAAATTAGCCAGGCATGGTGGCATATGCCTGTAATCCCAGCTACTCTGGAGGCTGAGGCAGGAGAATCGCTTGAACCCAGAAGGCGGAGGTTGCCATGAGCCGAGGTGGCACCATTGGACTCCAACCTGGGAGACAAGAGTGAAACTCCATCTCAAAAATAAATAAATAATAATAATAAATATAAAGCACTTAATGCCTTGTCTGACACTGACTAAGCTTTCTATAAACATTCAGTCTTTTTCTTTTATTTTGAGACCAAGTCTTATTTCATTGCCCAAGTTGGCATGTGCAGTGGTGCCATCTTGACTCACTGCAACCTCCATCTCCCAGGTTAAAGTGATTCTTCTGCTTTAGCCTCCCTAGTGACTGGGATTACAGGTGTGCACCACCACACCTGGCTAATTTTTTTTTTTCCAAGACAGAGTCTCACTCTGTCACCCAGGCAGCAGTGCAGTGGTGAGATCTTGGCTCACCGCAACCTCGGCCTACAGGGTTCAGGCAGCTCTCTTGCCTCAGCCTCCAACTACCTGGGATTACAGGCGCATGCCACCACACCCGGCTATTTTTTTTCTTTTAAGTAGAGGCAGGGTTTCACCATGTTATCCAGGCTAGACTTGAACTCCTGACCTCAAGTGACCCTCCCACCTCCCAAAGTGCTGGGTTTACATGTGTGAGCCACCTCACCTGGCTGTAAACATTCACTCTTGTTATAATCTGCAGGGCCACCTCCTTTCTTAAACTATTTTTTTTAATTCCCATTTCCAAATGTAACATATTTTTTCTTTTTTCTTTTTTTTCTTCCACCATCTGACCAATAAAAATGTAACTTTTTTTTTTTTAGATGGATTCTCGCTCTATAGTCCAGGCTGGAGTGTGGTGGTGCGATCTCGGCTCACTGTAACCTCCGCCTCCCAGGTCCCGGTTCAAGCAATTCTCCGACCTCAGCCTCCCAAGTAGCTGGGATTACAGCCACGAGCCACTATGCCCAGCTAATTTTTGTGTTTTTCAGTAGAGATGGGGTTTCACCATGTTGACCAGTCTGGTCTTGAACTCCTGACCTTGTGATCCACCTGCCTTGGCCTCCCAAAGTGCTGGGATTACAGGCGTGAGCCATCTCGCCTGGCCAAAATGTAACATATTGTTATTTATTTGTTTATTATTTTTTATTAAAGATGAGGTCTCACTTGATTACCCAAGCTGATCTGGAACACCTGGGCTCAAGCAATCCTCCTGCCTTAGCCTCCCAATGTGTGTGAGACACTGCACCCAGCAACATGGAACACACACACACACACACACACATACACACAAACACACACACACAAAACACACACATATTTATTTATTTATTTATTTATTTATTTTAGACATAATTTTGCTCTTGTTGCCCAGGCTGGACTGCAATGGCACAATCTCAGCTCACCACAACCTCCACCTCCCGGGTTCAAGCGATTCTTCTGCTTCAGCCTCCTGAGTAGCTGGGATGACACACATGCGCCACCACGCCCAGCTAATTTTGTATTTTTAGTAGAGACAGGCTTTCTACATGTTGGTGAAATCGGTCTGGAACTCCTGACCTCAGGTGATCTGCCCTGGGATCAAAGTGCTGGGATTACAGGCGTGAGCTACCACATTCGGCTTATATATATGTTGTGTGTGTGTGTGTGTGTGTGTGTGTGTGTGTGTGTGTGTGTGTGTTACATTATATATATAGCCTGTGTATATATATGCTTGTGTGTATACATATATATATATTTGCATTATACATTTTATTCCTGATGTGGGACAGATTCCTTCCATCCTCCAAGTGATTCACATGCTGCCCTGGAAAGACCTAGGACGCCCTCCCTCCCACCGTCTCCAGGGAGGTAGTGAGAAAGGCAGGTACCAGGGATTGGGAAGGCTTTGAAGTTTCCCAGCCTACCTCTTCTCCCCTGCTCAGAAACGATACCTGTTCCCTATTATTCCTCTGATCCACTCATCCGTTTTTTTAAAAAAACTCACAAAACCATTATTAGTCAAAAACAAAAACAAAAAACCTTCAAGTATTGGGAGTTAGGGGTCCTGGGCTGGGACTTGGGGTTATGGGTCACTAAGGAAGAGGGAGGGGAGGAGAAAGAGGGGTCCTCACTTACTGCTGCCAGGCTTTCTTCCTTGCTGCACGCTGTGGCAACTGTGTGTCCACCTCCTCTGCTGGGAACTGCCTGTATGGGACCACTAAGCCCAGAATGAAGCAGTCTTCTTTTTTCCTTTGAGATAGAGTCTTGCTCTGTTGCCCAGGCTGGAGTGCAGTGGCGTGATTTCAGCTCACTGCAACCTCCGCCTCCCAGCTTCCGCCAATTCTCCTGCCTCAGCCTCCAGAGTAGCTGGGATTCCAGGCGCCTGCCACTGCCCCGGGCTAAGTTTCGTATTTTAGTAGAGATGGGATTTTGCCATGTTGGCAAGGCTGGTCTCAAACTCCTGACCACAGGTGATCCACCTGCCTTAGCCTCCCAAAGTGCTGGGATTAAAGGTGTGAGCCATCCAGCTCAGCCTAGCAGTTCTTCACTGATAATTTGTGAGAACATTTCTCAAGATGTGTGACACTTGAGTCAGCTCGTCTGATGTTGAGATACTGATCCACTGAGTGAAGGGTGCCACAGATGCCCACATCATTCTTGAGTTCCATGACCACATTCTTGCACACGAGGGACTCGAAAAGGGAATAAAAGAGCATGATGCTGGCGCCTGGACCAGGAAGAGCAACATATTTTGTTTATTTATTTATTTATTTTAGACAAAGTTTCACTTTTGTTACCCAGGCTGGAGTGCAATGGCGCAATCTCAGCTCACTGAAACTTCCACCTCCCAGGTTCAAGCGATTCTCCTGCCTCAGCCTCCTGAGTAGCTGGAATTACAGGCATGTGCCACCACGCCCGGCTAATTGTTTTGTATTTTTAGTAGAGATGAGGTTTCTCCATGTTGGTCAGGCTGGTGTTGAACTCCCGACCTCAGGTGATTCTCCCGCCTCAGCCTCCGAAAGTGCTGGGATTACAGGCATGAGTCACCATGCCTGACTGAGCAACATATTTTAAAATGGCAGAAGTCGAGGCCAGGCATAGTGCCTCACGCCTGTAATCTCAGCACTTTGGGAAGCTGAGGTGGGTGGATCTCTTGAGGTCAGGAGTTCGAGACCAGCCTGGGCAACATGGCGAAACTACGTATCTAGTAAAAATACAAAAATTGCCACTGCACTCCAGCTTAGGCAACAGAGCAAGATTCTGTCTCAAAAAATAAATAAATAAAAAAAATAAAGGAGTTGGGAAGGTGGAAAGGGAAAGATCAAGTGTCAAGTATTCACAAACTGAACTAAGCTACATCACTACAATCCTGTTTCCAGTTCCCAGAAGCTGCTCCTGTCATCCTAGCAGTTATTACTGTCCCAAAAGTTGACCAATGATCTATATTCTGTTACTATAGGTTGATTAGCTATGGCTGTTCTAGAACTTCAGAAAAAAAGTGTGTGGCTTATTTCACACAACGTTATGCTTTTTGGGGAGATTCATCCATATTTTTGCCTGTATCAATAGTTTATTCCTGGATCAGGCGCTGTGGCTCACACCTGTAATTTTGGCACTTTAGGAGACTGAGGCAGAAGGATTACTTGAGGCCAGAGTGGGCACCTATTAGGGAGACCCCCATCTCTCCAAAAACTTAAAAAATTAGCCGGGCATGATGGTGTGTTTCTGTAGTCCCTGCAACTTGGGAGGCTGAGGCAGGAGAATCGCTTGAACTCAGTGGGTCAGGGCTTCAGTCAGCTATGACTGCACCATTGCACTCCAGCCTGGGAAACAGAGAAAGATCCTGTCCCTAAAAAAAAGAAAAAAGAAGAAGAAGAAAACATGCATTCCTCATCACTGAGGAGAATCCCATGGTACGGGTGAAACCCACAATGGTTTGTTTCACCACTGATCCATTAATGGGAATTTAGGTTGCTCCTAGTTTTTTGTTTTTTGTTTTTTAAAAGATGGGGTTTCACCATGTTGGTCAGGCTGGTCTTGAACTCCCGACCTCAGGTGATCCACCCGCCTCAGCATCCCAGAGTGCTGGGATTACAGGCGTGAGCCACTGTGCCCGGCCACTCCTAGTTTTTTTTGTTGTTGTTCGTTTGTTTGTTTGAGACAGAGTCTCACTCTGTTGCCCAGGCTGGAGTGCAGTTGCAAAATCTCGGCTCACTGCAACTTCTGCCTCCTGGGTTCAAGTGATTCTCCTGCCTCAGCCTCCCGAGTAGCTGGGATTACAGGCGGGTGCCACCATGCCCAGTTAATTTTTGTATTTTTAGTAAAGATGGGGTTTCGCTATGTTGGTCAGGCTGGTCTCCAACTCCTGACCTCAGGTGATCCACCTGCCTCAGCCTCCCAAAGTGCTGGGATTACAGGTGTGAGGCACCGCGCCCGGCCCCTAGTTTTTTATTTTATTTTATTTTATTTTGCCATTATGAATAAGGATACTATAAAGCTGCCATGAACATTTATATGAAAGTCTCTGTGGGTTTTTTCTTTTCTTCACTTATACTTTTCTTGGGTATGTACCTCGGAGTGCAATTTCTAGGGCATTAACTTTGCAAGAAACTGCCAGATCAGGCCAGGTTCAGTGGCTCAGGCCTGTAATCCCAGCACTTTGGGAGGCGGAGGCAGGTGGATCACCTGAGGTCGGGAGTTTGAGACCAGCCTGACCAACACGGAGAAAGAAAGAAAAAACTGTCAGATTATTTTCCAAGTGGTTGTGCCATTTTACATTCTCACCAACAGAGTAGGAGAGCCACCATATGCTTCCCATCTTCCTCAACACTTGGTTCGACCAGACTTTTTAATTTTAGCTACTCAGGTGGGTGTGCAATGGTATCTCATCGAGGTTTTAATTTACATGTCCCCGATGACTTCGTGCTTTAGGCTTTATTCTTTTTTTTTTTTTTCTTTTCTTTTTTGAGACAGGGTCTCACTCTGATACCTAGGCTGGATTGCAGTGATGTTTTCACCCGTTTTTCACAATAACTGTCAAGACTGCAGGGAACACCCCTTGGTTACTACATTCCATGCACACACACTGGTTAGTGCCAGGCAGGAATGGCACCGGGTGAACGGGACTTGGATTTACTATTTCTGCCAGAAAACAGTCTGCTTTAAAGCACTCACTCACCTGATTTCATGTTATCAAACTCTAAAATTCTTACCAATCTGAGGAATGAAAATGGCATCTTGGCTGGGCGCGGTGGCTCACGCCTGTAATCCCAGCACTTTGAGAGGCCGAGGTGGGCGGATCACGTGGTCAGGAGTTTGAGACCAGCCTGGGCAACACGGTGAAATCTCGTGTCTACTCAAAAAAAAAAAAAAAAATCAGCTGGGCGTGGTGGCGGGCACCTGTAATCCCAGCTACTCGGGAGGCTGAGACAAGAGAATCTCTTGAACCCAGGAGGCAGAAGTTGCAGTGAGCCGAGATTGTGACACTGCACTCCTGCCTGGGCGACACAGCAAGACTCCATCTCCAAAGAGAGAGAGAGAGAGAGAGAAAGAAAAAGGCATTTTTGGTATGTTCAGTGGTACATGGTGATCAAAAGTTGCCTATCAATTTTTATCTATCCATCTTTTATTATTATTGCTATTAGTTATTATTATTTTGAGACAGGGTTGCCCAGGCTGGAATGCAGTGGCACAGTCATAGTTCACTGCAGCCTCAAACTCCTGGACTCAAGTGATCCTTCTACCTCAGCCTCCGGAGTACCTGAATTACAGGTGTGCATCACCAAGCCCGGTTAATTTTTTACATTTTTTTCTACAGACGAGAGTCTTCCTATGTTGTCCAGGCTGGTCTCAAACTCCTGGGTTCATGCGATCCTCCCACCTCGGCCTCCCAAAGTTCTGGGATTGCAGCGGCCAATCTACCTTTTAGAGACCGGATCTCACTATGTTGCCCAGGCTGGTCTGGTACTCTGGCCCAAATGATCCTCCTGCTTCAGCCTCCAGAATGGCTGGGATTACAGGCCCGCGCCACCACACCCAGTCTTAGTATCTCCTTGACGATGAAATGTATAGATGAATGAATGAATGAATGGCAGACCTCTCTTTGCCCACGGTGCACACCCTCGAGTGGGTTACTTGAGAGCCAAGACTGGAAACAAAGGTTGGGGCTCCACCCCTCCCACGCCAGGTCCCGCCTCTGGGCCCCGCCCTCGCCCGCTTGAGGCTCCCATTGGAGGAGCCGCGCGGGGGCTGGTCCGGCGGGCGGGGCGGGGCCGGGGCCCGGGGCGGGGCGCTGCAGCCCGCGGAGCCTCCCGCCCGCCCGGGCTGGGGTCGCGCTGGCTGGGACTTCGCCTCCCGCCCGCCGCGGCCATGGAGGACGAGAGAAAAAACGGAGCCTACGGTAGGAGCTGCCTCCGGTCAGGGGCCGCCTCTGCTGACCTGGGGGTGGGGGGACCTTGAGCCAGGGGGACATCTGAGACTCTAGGCACCCGCGCTGCCGCTGGAGGGCCCTGCGCGCTCGGGCCCCCGCATCCCACACTGCGCGGATCCCACGCCCCCTGCTCCACCCGGGTCGCCCCGCATCCCCTCCCCGGGAGCCCCAGCTCCCCCTCCGGCTGATGGGCCGGGGTGCACGGCGCATGCTCCGCCCGGGGAGGTCCCGTTATCTGGGCAGCTCAGATGGCGGGCGGGGGAGGGGAGGCTCGGCGATGCGGGCTCGGAAAAGAGACAGGGCCCCGACCTCCCCAAATCCCCTTCCTTTCTCGAACCCCTTTGTCCGCTTCTTCCTCCTCCACCTTACCACCAGAAGTAGCCCTCCAGGGCTGTTAGCTAAATGGGGAAACTGAGGCAAGACTGAGAAGACCGAATACCCAAGCTGGGAGCCCACCGGGTCTCGCCAGCCGCCTGGAAACGGCGGAAAGAAGGGCGTCTCTGACAAGGGGGCAGGAAGGAGGCAGGAAACAATTGAGAAACTTTCCCCGCCCTGTGCAAGGGGATGGGGACACCCACCTACCATTTCGAGAGGTGCTGGCGACTGGAACTCGCTCCCGCGAATCTCTGGGGGCGGCCTGAGTCACTTGGCCCCGGGGATGGGTCCAGGATGTGGGCTTCTCCGTCCCCGGCGCCGTGTGGTGCCGCCCTCCCCTGGATTCCCACGGTGGGGAGAGTTGCCATCCTGTTTCTCCTTTCTCTTCTCCATTTTGGGTCCCCAAGACCCCACTCAGCCCCAGCCCCACGTGGTACTACCCTGGGGGCAAAGAGGCACCGTATATCGCCCCTCTTTGTGTGACAAGAACTTCCTGGAAACTGTGACACTGAAGGGCCTTGGGGAGGGGGCCGGAAACTGCTCGAAAATATTCAAGACAAACAAGTTGGCTAGAGCTGTGCCTTCCTGCCCCCAGGGACTGTGGCCTCAGGAGGCTGCCGGTAGAGATAGATAGGGGAGGCTGGGACCTTCCCTGCAGAGCCTAGCCAAGGGGAAGCAGCACGACCTGGCCGCCTCCCAGCACCCCCTCCCCGACAGCCCAGTCCCCTGGAGGGACCCCTTTGGTCTTGATTTGGGCTGAAACCCCAGCCCCACTGGCTGCGGGTGCTGTGTGTCTCTTGGGTGTGACAGGCTGTCTCTGACCTCAGAGTCCCAGTCTGGGGTTCCAGCCAGGTCTTGCCTGCTTGTGGGCAGCATCTGAGGGGTCTTGGGTCTCTACGAGGTTCAGCTGGGACAGAGTAGACAATGATAGGATTCACCCAGCCTTGAATTTGGCCAAAGGATGGAACTGAGCCATGGGCGGAGCTAGGCAGACTTCCCAGGCCCACACATGAGACAGGGGACCCCGCCAGACAGACCTTGTGCTGGGCTCAAGGGAGTACCTTCAATCAACAAATATTTATTGAGCACAATTTAGGCAGGGGTCTAGACCCTGGGAACCCAGCAGTGAATACAGCAGCAAAATCTTTGACCGCAGTGAGTAGTCAAGGGAAGGAATGTGTAATTTTAGGTTGCTGTAAATTGTGAAGCAAAGAACGGGACATTGTGTGATCTTGTGTGGCAGAAACATCAGCGATTATTTTAGGTCACTAAGGGCTGGAGGTTGAGCCAGCCGTGGGAAGATTTAGGGGAAGTGCGCTTCACGCAGAAAGAACAGCAAACAAACCACATAGTTACTTAATTATATTTTGCACTGGGGCCAGAGGGGCCATCTGGTTTGATTGCTTGAAGTAGGGGTTTTGCTTAGCTTGGAAGTAGTTCCTTCACATCAGAACCAAAAACCTGGGGGCCTAGGGCTGCCCCATGAAGTCCCTGATGGATGAAGGGAACTTTCTCCTGGGGATGGTGTGGAAGAGAGGCTCACATAACCTACCCCCTTTGTCCTAATGGTTTCCCATCCCGCATGAGTTTAGGGACTGACGTCAGACAAACCCAGGCCCAATGTGGCCCTGGGTGAGTCCGTGACCTCTCGGAAGCTCTGTGTCTTTGTAGGGCTCAGTTGACCACACTCACTGGTGGAGGAAGCATTTTGCATAGGCTGGCAAACTCGGTGTGCCAAGAGGCTGCCAGGGCTGGTGTTACCGTGAACATGGCTTTCCCAGGAGCTGATGGAGAAGCAACCCAAGGCATTGACTTGGGCGAGACCAGGTCGGGCAGGAAGCACGTTCCTCAGCAGAGATCATATCTAGAGGAAGGCAGCAGTTCCAAGGGAAATGGGGAAATGGTTCTGGGCCCCCGGAGGATGTCAGCAATGGGCACTGCCATCCTTTCCAGCCAGCCCACCCTTGGTAAGAGCAGTGCAGAAAAGGATTCTGGATCCAAAACAATAGACTCTGACCAGGGAGAAATAAAACTGGGGTTGGAAGGGACAGTAATGATGCTTATTTAAAACACAGATTCTTGGCTGGGCGTGCATTACAGGTGTGAGCTCATGCCTATAATCCTAACATTTTGGGAGGCTGAGGTGGGTGGGTCACTTAAGGTCAGGAGTTCAAGGCCAGCCTGGCCAACATGGTGAAACCCTGTCTCTACTAAAAATACAAAATTAGCTGGGTGTGGTGGCGCATGCCTGTAATCTCAGAGACTCCATCTCAAAAAAAAAAAAATTTAACTGAGCATGGCGGTGCTCACCTGTAGTTCCAGCTACTTGTGAGGTTGAGGTGGGAGAATTGCTTGAGCCCAAGAGGCAGAGGTTGCAGTGAGCAAAGATCATGCCACTGCACTCCAGCCTAGATAACAGAAGAAGGCCCTGTCTCCAAAAGCAGATATCCTGCTTCCATTCGCTAGAAGACAATTCAGCCTGCACTGAGGCCCTAGCACCTGATTTAAATATGTATACATATGGCTGGGCGTGGTGGCTTACTACTGTAATCCCAGCACTTTGAGAGGTCAAGGCAGGTGGATCACCTGAAGTCAGGAGTTCGAGACCAGCCTGACCAATATGGTGAAACCCCATCTCTACTAAAAATACAAAACTTAAGGCTGGGCGTGGTGGCTAATGCCTGTAATCCCAGCACTTTGGGAGGCCGAGGTGGGTGGATCACGAGGTCAGGAGTTCGAGAGCAGCCTGACCAACATGGTGAAACCCCGTCTCTACTAAAAATACAAAAATTAGCTGGGCATGGTGGTGTGCACCTGTAATCCCAACTACTTAGGAGTCTGAGGCAGGAGAATCGCTTGAACCTGGGAGGCAGAGGTTGCAGTGAGCTGAGATCACGCCGTTGCACTCCAACCTGGGCGACAAGAGACTCCATCTCAAAAAATAAATAAATAAATTAGCTGGGCGTGGTGATGTGCACCTGTAGTCCCAGCTACTTGGGAGGCTGAGTCAGAAGAATTGCTTGCACCCAGGAGGCGGATGTTGCAGTGAGCTGAGATCATGCCATTGCACTCCAGCCTAGGCAACAAGCTCCAAATTCTATCTTTAAAAAAACATGTATATGTGTATATATATATATAATATTAAAATATATATACACACATATAAATATATATGTATGTATGTATGAAAAGGTTGTTACTTGCAGCTGTTTTCTTTGAAAGGGATAATACATTCACATGCTTTAAATATAAAAGATACAAAAGATGTTATGCCTTTATCATGAAAGTTTCCCTCTTGCTCTGTCACCCTGGACCATACTTTATTCTTTGTTGTTATTTTTGTTGTTTGTACACAGGGTTTCACTCTATCACTAGGCTGTCCTAGAGTGCAGTGGGATGATCATAGCTCACTGCAGCCTCAAACTCCTAGGCTCAAGTGATCCTCCTGCTTCTGCCTCCCATGTGGTTGAGACTACAGGTGTGCACCATGATAGTCAACTAATTTTTTTTTTAAGAGGTGGGGTCTTACCCTGTTGCCCAGTCTGGTTGCGAACTCCTGGTCTCAAGCAATACTCCTGTATTGGCCTCCCAAAGTGCTGGGATTATAGGGGTGAGGCACTGCACCTAGTGTTTTTTTGTTTTTTTTTTGTATTACTTAATATATATTAGAGATGATCTCATGTCAACAGCTCCAAAGCTTCCTCAATCATTTATTATTATTATTATTTTAAGAGAGGGTTAAAATTAAAAAAAAAGACACAGAGTCTTGCTATGTTGCCTTGGCTAGCCTGGAACTCCTGGGTTGAAAGGAGCCTCCCACCTCAGCCTCCCGAGTAGCTGGCACTGAGTGCAGGTGTGTGCCACGGTGCCCAGCACAACCTTTTTGCACGGTAGCATAGAATAGTACATTTGTGGATGGACTGTCTTTTATTTAGCCAGTCAAAGGGAATATTTATTTTAAACTTTTATTTGAAGTAGGAAATACATACATAAAAGGGCATAGATCCTAAATATATGAGGCGTTTTCACAAGGTGAACACCTCATCTAGCCAGCACCCAGATGAGGAAAAAAGAACATTTCCAGGGCCCTGTCATGCCCAAGGAGGGCCAATCTGTATTATTATTATTTTACTAGTATATACTTTTTTTTTTGGAGACAGGGTCTCACTCTGTCATCCAGGGTGAAGTGCAATAGTACAATCTTGGCTCACTGCAACTTCCGCCTCCTGGGTTTAATTAATTCTCCTGCCTCGGCCTCCCAAGGAGCTGGGACTACAAGGTTCCAGTTACCATGCTCGGTTAATTTTTGTATTTTTTGAAGAGACCGTGTTTTGTCATGTTGCCCAGGCTGGTCTTGAACTCCTGGGCTCAAGTGATCCTACTACCTTGCCCTCTCAAAGTACTGAGACTACAGATGTGAGCCACCACGCCCAGCCCATAACTCTTTTTAAATGTGCAGCTCTATGATGTTACTCTTATTTATATATTGAGACGGAGTCTCCCTCTGTTGCCCAAGATGGAGGGCAGGGGCACCATCTCAGCTCACTGCAGCCTCTGCCTCCTGGGTTCAAGTGAGTCTCGCGCCTCAGCCTCCCGAATAGCTGGGATTATAGGCAGGCACCACCATGCCTGGCTAATTTTTGTATTTTTAGTAGAGACGGGGTTTCACTATGTTCACTAGGCTGGTCTCAAACTCCTGACCTCAAATGATTCACCTGCCTTGGCCTCCCAAAGTGCTGGGATTACAGGCGTGAGCCACCGCACATGGCTAATGTTACTTATATTTAGATTGTTGGGTGGTGGCCTGTTTTTGTAAGGCTAGTGAGCTAAGAATGTCTGCTATATTTTTAAATGGTTGTAAAAAAAGAAAAAAATATATGACAGAGATGATATGTGAACCACAAAGCTTAACATCTTTAATATCTGGTCTTTAACAGAAAACATTTGCAGAGCCCTGGTAAAGAATTCTCCCTACAGACTTTGCTTTTCTTTCTTCCTTTTTTTTTTTTTTTTTGAGATGGAGTTCCACTCTTATTGCCCAAGCTGGAGTGCCATGGCATGATCTTGACTCACTGCAACCTCTGCCTCCTGGGTTCAAGTGATTCTCCTGCCTCAGCGTCCCGAGTAGCTGAGATTACAGGCATGAGCCACCACGCCTGGCTAATATTTGTATTTTTAATAGAGATTGGATTTCGCCTTGTTGGCCAGGCTGGTCTGTAACTCCCAACCTCAGGTGATCTGCCTGCCTCGGCCTCCCAGTGTTCTGGGATTACAGGCATAAACCACTACACCCCGCTGAGATATTTTTGCCATTTCCCAATAAATCCCCAAGAGAGCATGATTTTTAAAAAATTTATTTATTTATGAATGGGAGTCTCGGCTGGGTGTGGTGGCTCACGCCTGTAATCCCGGCACTTTGGGAGGCCGAGGTGGGTGGATCACTTGAGGTCAGGAGTTCAAGACCAGCCTGGCCAACATGGTGAACATGGTGAACATTTCTAACAAAAAAAATTTTTTTTTAATTTTTTAAAAAATGAATGGGAGTCTCATGATGTTTTCCAAGGTAGCTGAATTCCTGGGCTCAAGCCCTCAAGCGCTTCTCCCCCATCAGCCCCCTGAGTAGCTGGGACTATAGGCATGTGCCTCTATGCCAGGCTAGAGTGCATTATTTTAAAATATTATTTTAGGCCGGGTGCAGTGGCTCTCACCTGTAATCCCAGCACTTGGGGAGGCCGAGGTGGGCGGATCACTTGAGGTCAGGAGTTCAAGACCAGCCTGGTCAGCAAGGTGAAACCCCGTCTTTATTAAAAATACACAAATTAGCCGGGCATGGTGGTTTGTGCCTGTAGTCCCAGCTACTGGGGAAGCTGAGGCAGGAGAATCGCTTGAACCCGGGAGGTGGAGGTTGCAGTGAGCCGATACTGTGCCACTGCTCTCCAAGCTAGGTAACAGAATAAGACCCTGTCTCAAATACACAAGTAAATGAGTAAACTCATATAATAAAATTACAAAATTCCCTCTGTCCTGACAGGAGGACTAAAAACTAAATATAAATAAGCCCTCAACCGCAGGGAAGATTTTAGCTTTCCATGTGAAAGAATCTTCTGCAAATCTCCAACTAGCTGTTCTCACCTCGGAGGCAGCTCAGCCAGAATGTCTCCTTCCAGACTGTGGCCTATTAATTTCTGTTTGTGTGTGGCACCTGGATATTTTAAAGCTTCTTAGGCTGAGCCGGGTGTGGTGGGTCACTCCTTAATCCCAGCACTTCGAAATGCTGAAAAGGGAAGATCACTTGAGCCCAGGAATTCTATACCAGCCTGGGCAACATAGTGAGACCCTGTCTCTACAAATAAATTAAAAATTAGTGGGGTGTGGTGGTGCATGCCTGTGGGCCCATCTACTTGGGAGGCTGAGGCGGGAGGCTCACCTGAGCCCAGGAGGTCAAGGCTGCAGTGAGCCATGATTGCACCCATGCACTTCAGCCTGAGCGAGAAATGAGACCCTGTCTTGCCAGGCATGGTGGCTCATGCCTGTAATCCCAGTACTTTGGGAGGCTGAGGAGGGTGGATCATGAGGTCAAGAGATCAAGACCGTCCTGGCTAACATGGTGAAACTCCATCTCAAATAAAAAAACACAAAAATTAGCTGGGCGTGGCTGCACGTGCCTGCAGTCCCAGCTACCTGGGAGGCTGAGGCAGGAGAATCGCTTGAACCCGGGAGACGGAGGTTGCAGTGAGCTGAGATCATGCTACTGCACTCCAGCCTGGCGACAGAGTGAGACTCCATCTCAAAAAAAAAAGAAAGGAGACCCTGTCTTTAAAAAAAAAAAAAAAAAAAAAAAAGGTTAACTGTTTTTAGAAGCAAAGTCTGGTTTGGTGCCTAGCACAGTCCAGCATACAGTAGGTGCTGTGTGCATACAGTAGGCGCTCTACCTTTTGCCCTTAACCCTTCTGTGCCTCCCCACCTAGATGCTGTCCTCAAACCCTCTGTCAAAAGGAGGTGTCTGGGCAGCTGGTGATGCTCATTCCGCAGGCACAGACTTCTGGGAAGGCAGAGGCCAGTGGCTGGCTGTGTGGGTGAGGCCTTGGGCCGCTGCAGCCCTTGGGGACTTGGCCAGTGTCCGGAAGTTGTGGGGGCTGGGTGGCATTTGATGTCCTGGCACCAGCACTGTGACTGGGCAGGCTGTGGCAGTTCTCTTATCGCCCACGCCCACTGCACTGGGTGGGTCAGCCATCACCACCAGCAAGGCTGGGACCTGAAGGCTGCAGCCCTCAATCTTGGCCTCGTCCAACAGCCCGATTTTCCCAATTGTTCTTCCCCACCATTGCCGCAACGTTATCTCTGCTTCTCTCAGTACCTGCCAAGGAGAAGGCCTGGGTTGGCTCCAGCAGGGGCTGGTTTGATTCCTGGCTGTGTCCCTCACCAGCTGTGTGGTCTGAGCAAGCAGCCTCAGTGTGCCTATCGTGAAATGGGATCACACTAATGGTTAGTGGGGATGGCAGGGGTTGTTTTCGTTTTGTTATTTTTATTTGTTTGCTTTTGTTTTTTTTAGAGACAGGGTTTCTGTCATCCAGTCTGGAGTGCAGTGACGTGATCACAGCTCACTGTGGCCTCTGCCTCCTGGGCTCAAGTGATCCTCCCACCTCAGCCTCCCTAGCGGTAGACTGCAGTGAGCTGTGAACTGGGACCACAGGCATGCAGCACCACACTCAGCTAATATAGTTATTTTTTCTTTTCTTTATTTTTTTTTTATTTTGAGATGGAGCCCTTGCTCTGTTTTTTGAGATGGAGCTTGCTCTGTTGCCCAGGCTAGAATGCAGTGGCAAGCTCTCGGCTCACTGCAACCTCCGCCTCCCGGGTTCAAGTGATTCTCCTACCTCAGCTTCCCAAGTAGCTGGGACTACAGGTGCCTGCCACTACGCCTGGTTATTTTTTTGTATTTTTAGTAAAGATTGGGTTTCATCGTGTTGGCCAGGCTGGTCTCGAACTCCTGACCTCAAGTAATATGCCCTCCTTGTCTTCCCAAAGTGCTGGGATTACAGGCATAAGCCACTGTGCCTGACTTTGAAGACTCTGGCTGGGTGTAGTGGCTCATGCCTGTAGTTCAAGTACTTTGGGAGGCCAAGGTGGCAGGATTGCTTGAGCCTAGGAGTTTGAGACCAGCCTGGGCAACATAGTAAGACCCTGTCTCTTTAAAAAAAAAAATGGAAGAGGGAGATAGCAGAGTCAGAGGAGGACACGAAACAACGGAAGCGAGGTGGGTTTGATGTGATTGCTGGCTTTAAAAATGGAAGAAGAGGCCAGGAGCCAAGGAATGTGGGCGGCCTCGAGAAGGTGAAACAGGCAAGGAAACAGATTTTCCCCTAGAATCTCCGAAAGAAACACAGCACTGCCTAAACCTCGATTGTAGCCTAGTGAGATGCATTTTGTACTTCTGCCCTCCTGAGCTGTGAGGTAATAAATTTGTGTTTTTTGTTTTTTGGGTTTTTTTTGAGATGAAGTCTCACTCTGTTACCCACGCTGGAGTGCAGTGGCGCAGTCTCGGCTCACTGCAACCTCCGCCTCCTGGGTTCAAGCGATTCTCCTGCCTCAGCCTCCCGAGTAGCTGGGACTACAGGCACGCACCACCATGCCCAGCTAATTTTTGTAATTTTAGTAGAGACAGAGTTTCACTATGTTGGCCAGGCTGGTCTCAAACTCGTGATCTAATGATCCGCCCATCTCAGCCTCCCAAAGTGCTGGGATTACAAGCCTGAGCCACCTGCACCCGGCCAAATTTGTGTTTTTTAAGCCACCAAGGCATTGGTGTCCTGTTGCAGCAACCATAGGAAATAATGTAATTGACCCTCAAACAACATGGGTATGAGGAGCACTGACCCCTGTGCAATTAGAAATCTGCCTATGCCTTAAGTTTCTGTAGAGACAGGGTTGCGATGTGTTGATCAGGCTGGTTTCAAACTCCTGGGCTCAAGTGATCCTCCATCTCAGCCTTCCAAATTGCTGGCATTACAGGTGTGAGCCACCTCATTCAGCCTGCAGGTAACTGCATATAACTCTCCCCAAAAACTTAACTAGTGATAGCCCACTATTGACCCTTAGCCTTACTAATAAGTCAATGTATACGTATTGTGTCTATGTATTATATATATCATATTCTTACGATAAAGCAAGCTGAAGAAGGCCAGGCGTGGTGGCTCACGCCTGTAATCCCAGCACTTTGGGAGGTGGAGGTGGGTGGATCACTTGAGGTCAGGAGTTTGAGACCAGCCTGGACAACGTGGTGAAACCCCGTCTCTACTAAAAATACAAAAATTAGCTGGGCTCGGTGGCACATGCCTGTAATCCCAGCTACTTGGGAGGCTGAGGTGGGAGAATGGCTTGAACCTGACAGGCAAATGTTGCGGTGATCCGAGATTGTGCCACTGCACTCCAGCCTGGGTGACAGAGTGAGACTCCATCTCAAAAAAAAAAAAAAACAAAGCAAAAGAAAATATTATAGGGTTGGTGCAAAAGTCAAAAGTGATTGCAGTTTTTTCCATTCCTTTTAATGGCAAAAACTATTAAAACATAAGGAAAAGAAAATATGTTTATTATTCATTAAGTGGAAGTGGGTCATCAAAAAGGTCTTCAGAAGCTGGGTGCGGTGGCTAACACTTGTAGCCCCAGCACTTTGGGAGGCCAACGCAGGTGAATCACTTGAGGTCAGGAGTTCAAGAGCAGCCTGGCCAACATAGTAAAAACCCTATTTGTACTAAAAATAAAAATTAGGGGCCAGGCGCAGTGGCTCACACCTGTAATCCCAGGATTTTGGGAGGCCGAGGTGGGCAGATCACTTGAGGTCAGAAATTTGAGACCAGCCTGGCCAACATGGTGAAACATCATTTCTTTCTCTCTTTTTTTTTTCTTTTGGTAGAGCTAGCTGAGATTTTATTTTGGACAAACAAAAAAAGCAATTGAATTGTTTTGTAGCTGGAGGCATGGGCAAGGGGGGTCGCAGCTAGGCTGACGGCTAGGGCTGAGCCTCAGATGGGTCTCCTCTTCCCTGGGCTGACCTTCACAGCAGCCTCCCTCCCAGGTTCTGGGGCAGCCGCAGGAGGGGTACCCACCTCAGCCGCCTAAAGTGCTAGGATTACAGGATTGAGCCACCATGCTCGGTCTCTATTTCAGTTTTGTTTTTAGAGACAGGGTCTTGCTCTGTTGCCAGGGCTGTAGTGCAGTGGTGCCATCACAGCTCACTGCTGCCTGTAACTCCTGGGTTCCAGTCATTCTCCCACCCCAGAGGCTGCCGAGGCTGGTGAAATCCCATTTCTACTAAAAATACAAAAATTAGCTGGGCGTGGTGGCTCACATCTGTAGTCCCAGCTACTCAGGAGGCTGAGGCACAAGAATCGCTTGAACCTGGGAGGCTGAGGTTGCAGTGAGCCGAGATCGCACCAGTGTAGTCCAGCCTAGGCGATAGAGCAAGACTCCGTCTCAAAAAAAAGGGTCTTCACGTTGAGTGAGCTGAGGACGAAGAGGAAGTGGAGGGGTTGGTCTTGCTGTGTCAGGGGTAACAGAGGCAGAAGAAAATTGGTGTTTTAAAGGGACCCGTGAAGTTCAAACCTGTATTGTTCGAAGGTTAACTGTCTAAACGTTGACTCAGGAGCTGGACGGCCTGGGTCTGCTCATTGAACTGTTTCACACCATGGGCACCTATTTCTCTTTACGCCTCGGTTGCTCTGTCTCAAATGGGGATAATGACAGGAGTTGCTGTAAAGAGGAAACAAGGTGGGCTGGACATGGTGGCTCACACCTTTGATCCCAGCACTTTAGACGGCCAATGCAGGATCACCTGAGCTCAGGATTTGGCAACCAGCCTGGGCAGCATAGTGAAACCGTGTCTCTACCAAAAATACAAATATTAGCCAAGCATGGGGGTATGTGCCTGTAGTCCCAGATGAAGTGGAGGATCACTTGAGCCTGGGAGGTCAAGGCTGCAGTGAGCCAAGATGGTGCCACTGCATTCCAGCCTGGGTGACAGTGAGACCCTGTCTCAAAAGAAAAAAAAAAGTAAGAGTGAAATGAGGTGAACTGTGTAACATTTTATTACCATGTTTATTTATTTATTGAAACAGAGTGAAACTCTGTTTCTATACACATAGTGAAAAAGACAGGGTCTCATTCTGTTTCTGGGCTGGAAGGCAGTGGCCCAATCTCAGCTCTCTGCAACCTCTATCTCCCTGGGCTCAAAGATTCTCTCACTTCAGCCTACCAAGTAGCTGGGACTACAAAGGCATGCCACCATGCCCAGTTAATTTTTTTTTTGTTGTTGTTGTAGAGACAAGGTTTCGCCATGTTGCCCAGGCTGGTCTTGATCTCCGGGACACAAGCCATCCACCCACCTCAGCCTCCTAAAGTGCTAGGATTACAGGATTGAGCCACCATGCTCGGTGTCTATTTCACTTTTGTTTTTAGAGACAGGGTCTTGCTCTGTTGCCAAGGCTGTAGTGCAATGGTGCCATCACAGCTCACTGCTGCCTGTAACTCCTGGGCTCAAGTCATTCTCCTGCCTCAGTCTCCCTGGTAGCCGGGACTAGGGGCACCGGCCATTGGCCACCACGCCCAGCTTGTGCTTATTATTATCTTGCAGCATTGTTGCAGAGATACAGCAAGTTCCGAACATCAGAGTTTAGATCAGGCACCACGAGCAGAAACCATTAGTATTTGCTGTTCCCCTCCCTTTGTCCCCACCCAGCTAATGTTAATGAGAGCTAATGGAAACCATCACAAGATGATACAATGTTTCCTCTTTCGAGAGAGCCCACAAAGCCAGACCTTGAGCCAAGTGTATGCCAGGCACCTCTCTGCATTTTTAGTTCCATCTCACAGAGGAGTAACTGAAGTTCACACAGCCAGGCATGGCCTAGCTGTCCCACTCATGGCACCAAACCCTCAGGCTCCCCAGTCTTTTCCTGAGACAGCTGAGACTCCCCGGTGTGTTCTCCCCTCCCCAGGGCGGCCCTGTCATGCTCCTGCTCAAACACCCTCCATGGTTCCCACTTACCCATCAAAACTGGACTGGGGACAGATCACTCAGTTGACTAGCAAAGCCCCTTCCCTTCCCTTAGCCTCCATTTCCTCTGCTATATAATGGGTTGATGAAGTGGCCTCCAGTGTGGTGGGAGGATCTGAAAGGTAACAAGTTCTCTTTGGTCAGCACTGGCTGTTTCTATGCGGCCGCTCACCCTCTGCCATTCTAGCTAACACCAGAAACTTCTGGTACTCCCTTATCTCTGCCTTCTGGCTTTACCAGTCTTACTGCCTATCTGATGGTAGAAGTATTCTCTTAAGCTTTCCCTTGGTACTTATAATAGTTTGAGTTTTTTATGTTTGTATGATTAATCCATGTGGAATTTTTTTTTTTTTTTTAAGATGGAGTTTTGCTCTTAAAACACTTCGCCCAGGCTGGAGTGCAATGGTGTGGGTGCGATCTCAGCTCGCTGCAACCTCTGCCTCTCAGGTTTAAGCGACTCTCCTGCCTCAGCCTCCCAAGTAGCTGAGATTACAGGCATGCACCACCATATCTGGCTTTTTGTTTTTTTTGTTTGTTTGTTTGTTTTGTTTTTTTAGTAGAGACGGGGTTTCACCATGTTGACCACTCTAGGGAAGATAGAAGGTGCCTGTGTTTGTCCAGGCAGGAGATGACAGGGCTGTGTGAAAAGGCCGGGTGCTGGCCGGGAGTGGTGGCTCACGCCTGTAACTCTAGCACTTTGGGAGGCCGAGGTGGGCGGATCATCTGAGGTCAGGAGTTCAAGACCAGCCTGGCCAACATGGCAAAACCCCGTCTCTACTAAAAATCCAAAACTTAGCTGGGTGTGATGACAGGTGCCTGTAATGCCAGCTACTTGGGAGGCTGAGATGGGAGAATCTCTTGAACCCAGGAGATGGTTGTTGGAGTGAGCTGAGATCCCGCCACTGCACTCCAACCTGGGTGGCTGAGCAATAAAAAAAAAAAAGAAAAGGAAAGGGTGAGTGCTTGAGGAACAGGTGAAACGAGGTTGGATTCTGGATAGCTCTGAAGGCAAAACTGATCTGAAGCAGAGAAGCAGCCCCAGGTTCCTGGCCTAAGCATGTGGGAGGATGGAGCTGCTGTTACTGAGTCATGGGATAATCAGAAGCTTGGATGGGCCAGGTGCAGTGACTCACACCTATAATCCCAGCACTTTCGGAGGCTGAGGTGGGAGGATCTCTGAGGCCAGGAGTTTGAGACCAGCCTGGGTGACGTTGCAAAACCCCATCTCTACTGAAAATAAAAAAAATTAGCTGAGTGTGGTGGTGCATGCCTGTGGTCCCAGCTACTCAGGAGGCTGAGGTGGGAGGAT
>PVKP010015781.1:35370-49722 GCA_004027715.1 Plecturocebus donacophilus | reverse complement strand
GAGAATTGCAACTCCTGCTTTTTTTTTTTTGCTCTCCATTTGCTTGGTAAATCTTCCTCCATCCCTTTATTTTGAGCCTTTGTGTATCCTTACATGTGAGATGGGTTTCCTGGATACAGCACAATGATGGGTTTTGGCTTTTTATCCAATTTGCCAGTCTGTGTCTTTTGATTGGGGCATTTAGCCCATTTACATTTATGGTTAATATTGTTATGTGTGAATTTGATTCTGCCATTTCGATGCTAGCTGTCTGTGTTGCCCATTAGTTGATGCAGTTTCTTCATTGTGTTCAAGCTCTTTACCATTTGGTATGTTTTTGGAGGGGCTGGTACTGGTTGTTCCTTTCTATGTTTAGCGCCTGTTCCAGGAGCTCTTGTAAAGCAAGCCTGGTGGTGGTGAAATCTCTGAGTACTTGCTTGTTCGCAAAGGATTTTATTTTTCCTTCACTTATGAAGCTTAGTTTGACTGGATATGAAATTCTAAGTTGAAAGTTCTTTTCTTTAAGGATGTTAAATATTGGCCCCCACTCTCTTCTGGCTTGTAGAGTTTCTACTGAGAGATCTGCTGTGACCCTGATGGGCTTCCCTTTGTGGGTAACCCAACCTTTCTCTCTGGCTGCCCTTAGCATTTTCTCCTTCAATTCAACCCTGGTGAATCTGACGATTATGTGCCTTGGGATTGCTCTTCTTGAGGAATATCTTTGTGGTGTTCTCTGTATTTTCTGGACTTGAATATTGGCCTGCCTTGCTAGGTTGGGGAAGTTTTCCTGGATGATATCCTGAATAGTATTTTCCAGCTGGGATTCATTCTCTCCGTCGCATTCAGGTACACCTATCGAACATAGATTAGGTCTTTTCATATAGTCCCATATTTCTTGGAGACTTTGTTCATCCCTTTTTACCCTTTTTCCTCTAATCTTGTCTTCTCATTTTATTTCACTGAGTTGATCTTTGACCTCTGATATCCTTTCTTCGGCTTGGTCAATTCAGCTGTTGAAACTTGTGTATGCTTCATGAAGTTCTCATGTTGTGTTTTTCAGCTCGATCAATTCGCTTATATTCCTCTCTAACTTGTTTATTCTCTTAGCATTTCATCAAATCTGTTTTCAACGTTCTTAGTTGCTTTGCATTGGGTTAGAACATGTTCTTTTAGCTCACAGAAGTTTGTTATTACCCACCTTCTGAAGTCTGATTCTGTCAATTCATCACACTCATTCTCCATCCAGCCTTGTTCTCTTGCTGGTGAGGAGTTGTGATGCCTTGTAGGAGGAGAGGCATTCTGGTTTCGGGTATGTTCATCCTTTTTGCGCTGGTTTCTTCCCATCTTTGTGGATTTATGCACCTGTTGTCTTTGTAGTTGTTGACTTTCAGATTGGGTCTCTGAGTGGACATCCCGTTTGTTGATGATGAAATTATTTCTTTCTGTTTCTTAGTTTTCCTTCTAACGGTCAGGCCCCTCTGCTGTAGGACTGCTGAGGTCCACTCCAGGCCCTGCTTGCCTGGTGATCACCAGCAGTGGCTGCAGAACAGTAAGGGTTTCTGCCAGTTTCTTCTTCTGCTATCTTTGTCCCAGAAGGATACTCACCAGATGTCAGTCTGAACTCTCCTTTATGATGTGACTCTTTGGATGTACGGGGGTCAGGAAGCTGCTTGAGGAGACAGTCTGTCCTTTATAGGAGCTCAAGTGCTGAGCTGTGAGCTCCATTGTTCATTCAGAGCTGCTGAGCAGGTACGTTTAAGTCTGCTGCAGCAGAACTCATAAACCCCTCTTCCCCCCGCCCCCAGGTGCTCTGTCCTGGGGAGTTAGGGCTTTATTTATGAGTTTCTGTTGTGCTGCTGCCTTTTTTCAGGGCTGCCCTGCACAGCGAAGAGGCAGCCTAGTCAATGTCTGCCTGCAGAGGCTTTGCTGAGCTGCTGTTGGCTCCGCCCAGCTGCCATGTTAACTTCCCTGCAGAACTGTTTATACAGGTGGTGTTAGAACTGCCTCAGCAATGGCGGCCCACCTCTATAATGGCAGACTCTCTCTGTAATGGTGGACTACCTCAGCAAAGGTGGAGTGCCTGAACAATGGCAAACTACCTCTGTAATGGTGGACTGCCTCGGTAATGGCAGACGCCCCTCCCCCACAGAGCTGATCATCCAGGGTTCAGCTGTCCCTGCTGTGAAACTCTCAGTCCAGAACATTTCCAATCACTATTTTTTTGTGTGTGTAGGGGAGGAGTTGGTGGAACCAGCCGAGCCTGATCACCTGGGTCTCTGCCTCAGAGCCCCTTTTTTTCTTCTTTTTTTAGTTGAACAGTCGACTCTGTCTCCCAGGTGTTCCAGTCGCCTGTTGAAAGGGTGCCGGGATCTATGTGATTTCCTGTGCAGCGACCCACTGCTCTAGCTGAAACAGCCGCGCTGTAACATGTGACAGAAACCCAATTCAAACTAGTTCAAGCAAAAAAAGGAAATGTATTGCTTCCCAGAATTGAAAAGTTTGTAAGGAGATATGTCTTTAGCTCCAGCTGGATTCAGGGGTCTCTCTCTCTCTCTCTCTCTCTCTCTCTCTCTCTCTTTCTCTCGTGTGTGTGTGTGTGTGTGTGTGTGTGTGTGTGTGTGCACGTGCTCTACTTTTGTTTCTACTGGCTTCCCTCCCAGGAAGACTCTACTGATAATATGACCTCCAGCAGTTCAACAACCCTCCAGTTTAGTTGCTCTTGTAGAAGGAAAAGAAAGTTTGAATGGATTCAACAAAAGCACCAGGATTTCTTTTATTAGACCCAATTTATTAGATGCCATTCCTAAACCAATCCCTATGACCGGAGGGCTGGAATGTGCTGACTGTCCAGGCCTGAATGGCAGGTGTCCAGGATTGGGCTCATCAAAATCACTAACTGAACTAACAGTTGGAAAGAGTGTGTTCACTGAGAGGAGACTCAAAAATAAACCACAAATTATCTAACCACAGGCTGGCTAGGGAAAACAGCATGTAGCTGTTGTTGTTTACATCTATTTATATCTATTCACATCCTAAAATCTTATTGGTAGACCTGGTTTCTCTGTGGATTTCTGGACCCCTTACTGGATACTTTCTCTTAAACATATCATTTCTGTTTCAAACTCTACACATTCAAAAATAAATGCTTCTCCTACTATATTTCCTATTTATCTACATAGTGCTACCATATTCTAAGTCACCTGAAATCATGACTGGAGTCATTTGCAGTCTTTCCTCCTCTCCCAAATGCAGGTTACTTGTACATTCAGATGAATACACGTACATACAGATGAATACACACACATCCCAGTCTTCTTAATTTCTTCTCTGCTTCATCTCTCACAGCAGCATGATGTGGCAGATTTAAAGGTGGTCAGATCTTTCACTCTTTTCTAGCCACTCATTTTCCATTGTGATTTTGCAACAGGTAGAGTTTATTTCCCCACCCAGTGAATCTGGGTTGGACTTGGAGTTTTCTTTGGCCAATCTAAGCCTATCTTTGTGACTTGCTCCTCTGGTTTCACCCTGAGATCATGCTCAAGCTAACCTAGGAAGCAAAGGCAAGCCATCCCAGCTGAACCCAGCCTAGACTAGCCAGACACCAGGTGACCTGGCTACTGATCAGAGATATTTATGTTCAGCAGAGCCAAAAGAAGAAAAACTGCCAACCTGAGCCCAGTCCAACTTGATGACCCACAGACCTAGGAGCTAAATACATGGTTGGTATTTTTAAACCATTATCTTTGATACTTCTGTATTACATAGCTAATGTTAACTGACACACTTTCTTTCCTAAGTCATGCTTTCCATTTCCATCTAAGCTGGCTGATGAGTTAAGGCTGGAGTTGGCCTTAGAATAACCAGTAACAATTATTTCTAACATTTACATAGTACTTATGCTGTGCCAGACAGCATTCTGAGCACCTACATATAATAACTCATTAAAAGTTTCACAGCAATAAAATGTATCACTGTCTAGGGTATGGGAACACTGGAGTGCACATGATAAAAAATCACTGGGAAACATTATAGCTATAGTTTGGATGTGTGTCCCCTCCAAATCTCATGTTGGAACATGATCCCCAGTGTTGGAGATGAGGTCTAGTGGGAAGTGTTTGGGTCATGGGGGAGGATCCCTCCTGAATGACTTGGTTCCCTCCCCGCAATAATGAGCTCACATGAGATCTGCTTGTTAAAGAGTCAGGGAATTCCCACTCCCTCTCTTGCTCCTTCTCTCACCATGTGACATGCCTGCTCCCCTTCCACCTTCCACCATGGGTAAAAAGCTTCCTGAGGCCTCACCAGGAGCTGAGCAGATGTGGGTGCCATGCTTGTACAGCCTGCAGAAATGTGAACCGAGTAAACCTCTTTTCTTTATAAGTTGCCCAGTAGCAGGTATTTTTTTTTATAGCAACACAAAACAGATTAATACAGTTATTCAGCCTTGAAACCAGCCAAGCATTCAGTGATATTTGGTCCTCTAAATATCAGGAAGCATCAGGGACTTCCATGAGACCAGTTTCATCCATTATATACCATCTCTCTCCAGCATGGAATCTCCAGCACAAAAATACAATTTTATTTTTAAACAACCACACTAAACCATCCATTACTCTAAAAAGAACATGAGGATTTCATACAAATCAATGGGAATTCCCCATGCATCTCTGAGAATTAAATTGCTCTTTATTGATTAAAAATTCATTCAAAAAATTATAGTATTAAAAGGGGATGTATTATTGTATCTTCTTACAATGTTTACCAAAGCTACTGTGTTTAACAGATAAATTTAATCAGAGCAATTATCTACTAAGTATTTAAAGTTAGCAGTACAAAATAGTAAAGATTACTCCAACCCGCCGTCAATTAATCTGCCGTTGTTCCAAAAAATAACCCATATCTAAAGTGAATCCTACGAACATTCTACCAGGGTAAGTTCTCTATTGTAAAAGATCCCCAGGGTGGTGGTAGAGGGGGTGTAAAAGGGAGAGAAATGGTTTAAGAAAGCACAGCATTTTAAAAATTAAATTAAGGATTATTGTTAAGGACTATTTGAGAATATTACACATTATAAGACTAACCTCAATACCTTTATTTTTCAGTTAGTCTAAAATTTCCAATAGCTATTTTATTCGTTGTTTTTTATTCTATTTTTTCCGAGTATACAAGAGAAGGAAGGGCTGGTTCCCTTTATTAACAGGTGAAGTTGAAAGGGAAGTTTTATAGTCCATCGTAAAAACGAGCCCAGTTAAGAATTTTATTTTTGTTGAAAAAACACCACAAGATAGGTAAAGGTCAACTTTCACAAGGTTGTAAAACAGGGAGAGGTAGCAGAATAAGTCTGGGCCTGCTTCCCAGAACAAAAGAGCTCACTGTGCTGGAGGCCCGTCACCTGGGCACAGGTAGGCATTCTGTGCCCTGGAAAACATCGGTTTTGTTCCTGAAGCCTGAAGAATTATGCTTCCCTAAAACTCGGACTATTTTCATCTCTGTCGCTGCTAAACACACAAGTGTTCCATAAACATATGCGCACACAGAGCAATGAAGAAATGGGACAAAGATGACCTTATTTCGATGATATAAAATGAAACACTTGACATTAAACCATTTCAGGTCACGAAACCATCAGCTGTATGCCACACAACATACCATGTATGGAATCATTTGGTATCCTGTTAAGATGTTCCTTTTACATGGCTTGCAAACAAATTGGCATTTCATTTCCTAATATTAGTAACTGCAAAATGTAAGAGGTGAAAAAACTTTTATAATAGGTAAAGTATTAAAAATGACAAAAAGAAAAATCTCTTAGATCAGGTGAGAGAAAATTATGTTCATAATGTTATGTTTTATTGACTGTCCAGAAAAACTCAAAAATGTTGTAAATAGACAAGTTCCATTCTGTTTTACTGCAGAAGACCTTCAGAGGAAAAAAAGCACACAATTTGCTTGCCATGTTACCTCGGTCATATTGCTGGGTACTCTTGCTCTTCCAAAATGGAAGGCTGGGCTAGCCTTTTAGCCTTTTCTCAGCCTCTCTTCAAGACAAACCTGAAATGAATTAAGCTTTAAAGTGGTGATAGAAATGTTTTTCTTATAGCACCGTGAATAAGCACAGCTGGAGGAGTTCAATATGGCAGATCAAAGGCTTGCTGCAGCAGCTCTGCTAGAATTTCCTCTTCACAACAGTGCCACTCCAGAACCATTTCATAGTAGTTAAAACGGATTGTTGTAACTACAAAAATAACAGATGATGAATAGGATAGTCTTGTGCAGATGATACTCAGAATTTCAAAATCCTAATACTCCTGATATCACCAATTTTTTTCTATGGATCAAAAAGCTCGGCTGGGTGCAGTGGCTGGTACCTGTAATCCCAGCACTTTGGGAGGTCGAGGCAGATGAATCACTTAAGGTCAGGAATTCGAGACTGACCAATGTGGTGAAACCCTATCTCTACTGAAAAAATAAAAAAAAAATTAGCCTGGCATAGTGGTGCCTGCCTGTAATCCCAGCTGCTTGGGAGGCTGAGGCAGGAGAATCACTTGAACCCGGGAGACGAATGTTGCAGTCAGCCGAGATTGCACCATTGCACTCCAGCCTGGAAAACAAGAGCAAAACTCCATCTCAAAAATAATTTTTAAGAAGTTCACAGCTCACTTTGAGTTTCTACCTATATGTCTACAAAGATGTTGCTATCATTTTGCTCATGGAATGGTGGAGCTAGACTTGGACAAAGCCCCGAAGGCCATCAGTCCTCATTTCATAAGTGTGAAAATGAGAAAATGAGGGAAAACACAAAGGACTTGTCCAACATCACACAGCCAGCCAATGGCAGAGCAGGGATGAGAAACTGAGTCTCTGGACATTAAGCTGAGTGATATTTCCATTCATGATATATAAGTAACCTTGAAGCTTCTAAAACAAATGCAAGTTTGCTTGTACCAAAGCTGCTAATGATAGAGTTTTAAAAACACTTATGTGGAATGAGAATTTCGTTTCCTAAGTGTAGCAGAACATTTTGTGGCACCTTTTGTTTTGATCTATAAAAAGAGTATCATTTAGGCCAGGAGCAGTGGCTCACACCCATAATCCCAGCACTCTAGGAGGCCAGTGTGGGTGGATCACTTGAGGTTAGGAGTTCAAGAACAGCCTGGCCGACAAGGTGAGACCCTATCTCTACCAAAAATACAAAAATTAGCCACATGCCTATGATCCCAGCTACTTAGGAGCCTGAGGCAGGAGAATCACTTGAACCCAGGAGGCAGAAATTGCAGTGAGCCCAGACTGCACCACAGCACTCCAGCCTGAGCAAGAGAGCAAGGTTCCATCTCAAAAAAAAAAAAAAAAAAAAACATCATTTAACGTCATGAGAACTTATAAAAATGTTAAGAACTCTTTCTACAAAGGATAGTCTGATAAAAGTAATCAGGGCTATGTAATGTTATGTTTAGCTTCCCTGAAAGCAATGATCAAGTTTTAAAATTGCTTTGTGGAGAGCAAGAAATGACTGGTGAATGCTGCCTAATGACTGCTAGACATTCATGAAGAATGACTTTATTTCAAATCTTTCAATTGGCTTTCCATCTACTCTCATTACAAACTCTGGGACAGTCATCTCCATCCTTGAGCTTCATGTGACTTGCCCAAGCTCCAGATACCATTTCACAAGGGAAGTGAATACAGAGTGAAAATTTCTGTATATGGCATAATAGCTCTGACAAAGAAAGGTAAGATAAACTCAAGTGTCCTTTATTCAACATTTGCTCGGTACCTGTGCTATACCAGCTACTGAGTTAAACACTACAAGAGATACCAAAAAGAATAAGCTTTGCTGATTGCCCTTGAAGACTTCACAGACTTCTAAGTGCTAGTGAAATAAATAAAATGCTAAGGGAGCATAGAGAAAAGCTTTTAGTTCTGGGGAAGCGGGAAAACCAAGAGGTCATAAGGATGGCTTCACAGAAGAGGTGTTCTGCTATTTATAGCTATTTAATAGACCACCCCAACATTTAGTAGCTAGGATTAGATGACACTTCTTTTTCTCCTGAACCTGCAATTTGTTTTTTTTTTTAACTTTTCCAAATATTTATTATTTCTAGTTAACATTTTTAGATTTTTTGTTGATGCATAATGTTCATGTAGAAAAGTGTGGAAGTCCCAAGTGTACAGCTCACTGAATTATCACAAAGCAAGCTCACCTGTGCAACCACGACGCAGGTAAAAACTAAAACACTGAAGTACCCCAAAAGACCTGCTATGCCTCCTATCAGTCATTCTTTCCTCTCTTCTCTCTGAAGGTAATCACATTATTGACTTCTAAGACAATAATTGTTTTGACTGTTTTTAAACTTTATTATAAACTTAATTTAACTAGTTTACATAAAACTAGTTTGTTTATTAAACTATATTAATAGCTTCAAATTTTATATTTTATATTAACATTATATTAATACAATAGGGACTCTTTCATGTTTGGCATTGTTCATTTAACATCATGTTTGAGATTTATTTTTATTGTTGCACTAGTTTTAAGGTTTTTTTTGGCTGCACAGTATTTCACTGTGGAGGTATACTATGATTTTTTAATCCATTCTACTATTGATGGACATTTGAATAATCCCAGTTTGAGGATATTTATGTCTCTGGTGTGCAGATATACACAGTTCTGTTGAATATCTACTAGGAAAGGAAACACTGGGCTAGAAAATATGTGTATGTGAATCTTTGGCAGATACTGCCAAACAGTTTTCAAAAGTGGTTGTATGAATTTAGACTCCCAACTCTACAGTCTAAAAACTGGGCAGCAAGTGAGAATTCCAGTTGTTTCACATCCTTACCAGCACTTAGTATTGTTGGCCCTAAAATTTTAGCCATGCCGGTAGACCTGTAGTCACTAGTATATCATTGTAAATTTCATTTGTATTTCCCTGACAATCAAGGAGGTTGAGCATTGTGAATCTGCAATTTGGTCAGGGCTCAGTGAGGCCAGTTTGTCTCTGCTCCACTCAGTGTCAGCTGGGGCTACTCAAAGTCTTGGTCACTAGAATTATTTGAAGGCTCTTTCACAAATATTTCTGGAGATTGATGCTCATAGCTTGGGACGTTAACTAGAACACCTATACACAGAATCTTCCTGTTACCTGGGCTCCCTCACAATATGGCTGGACGTTAAGTTTAAGTTTCCTGTAGGGGAAGAGAATGGAAAAGAGAGGGAACAACTGAGAGCAGTGACTCATAGCTGTAATTCCAGCACTTTGGGAGGCCAAGGCAGGAGGATATATTGAGCCCAGGAGTTCGAGGCTGTGGTAAGCTGTGCCTGTGCCACTGTATGTTAGCCTGGGCAACAGGGCCAGACTCTGTCTCTAAATAACAAAAATTAAATTAGACCAGGCACAGTGCTCATGCCTGTAATCCCAGCAATTTGGAAGGCTGAGGCTGGAGGATTGCTTGAGCCCAGGAGTTCAAGACCAGCATGAGCAACATAGTGAGACTCCAACTCTACAAAAACTAAAAATAATAGTCCTAGCTACTCTGGAGGCTTAGGCAAGAGGACTGCTTGAACACAGAATTCAAGGTTACAGTAAGCCATGATCATACTATGGCCCCCCAGCCTGGGCAACACAGTGAGATCTTGTCTCTAAAAAGAGTTAATTAATTAATTTAAAAGAGGGCAAGACAGAAAGTTAGCAGCAGCCACATTGGCTTTAAGACCTAGCCTCAGAAGTCACACAACATCAGCTTTGCCACATACTATTCACATGGTCACAAAGTCCTGTCGACCACTGAGTGTATAAATTATAAGGCTCTAGAAGAGATTGGAAATGTCACTGTCCTATTCTGGGAAACTAAAATCTACCACAGGTGATAATTTTTTAGACCCTGAAGGATGAATTTTTTTTTCCAAGTGAAGAGTGGAATGTTTAAACAGAAGAAGAAAATAACCAAATAGATGGAAATGTATAGCATATTACTTAACAATAGAAAATATTGAAATCAGAGGGAAAATATTTAAAATACACTAATTCAGAATCATTTTTATTAAGGTGAGAAGGATAAAAATAAAATAAAATTTCTATCCCATCATTGATCATTTGTTATGTGCCAGGCACTGTGAAAAGTATTTCCTATTTAATCCTCACAATAATCCTATATTTCCTATTTAATCCTCACAATAATCCTATCTAGAATATTTTTATATTCCCATTTCATGGATGAAGGAACTGAGTTTCTGAAAAGTTAAAATATCTATGTAGCTAGTAAGAGGATCCCATACAAACTCTATCTAGTTCCAAAGCTCATGGTCTCAATGGCAGTGCTAGACTGGAAACGGAAAATAAGAACTAAATCTAAGCAAAAAACCTACAACTGTCATTTCAATTAACAGATTGCTAGCCAATGAGTGGATAAACCCCAAAATCTCAGCAGAGTAATATAACCAATGTTTATTTTTTTCATGTAAATTCTGAATGTTTCTGATAAACAAGACTCTCTTTTCAAGCAATAGTTCAGGGGCCTCTGCCTCTTCTTTCCTGTGGTCCCACTTTTCTTCTGTATTTTCCCTCTGAGGTTGCCCTTGAAGGAGAAACTCCTGGGAGATTTTTATGGCTCAGGACTGGAGATGACACCCTCACTTCCACTCACATTCTATTGGCTGAACTCAGTCACACGGTCACATCTAACTGCAAAGGCGACTGGGAAATCTGTCTCCAGCACAGCACTCAGTGATTGAAGCCCCTCTTTTACAGAACTGTGGCATTTGCTTGAAGCATCGGGAAATATTACAGAAATTAATTAGCACTTCATTTGCACTGGTTAAATCAATAGACTTTTATTCATTTTTCTTCATACCAAGATGTGGAATTCTAAAAACCATTAGCATATGACCTAAAGGCAAACTCATCAGTAATCACTTCCTGTGGGGTCTGTTTTATTTGTGTTGTGTTGTTGTGGTTTGGTTTGGTTTTTGAGACAGGATCTCCCTCTGTCCCCCAGACTAGAGTGCAGTGGCACATCATAGCTCACTGCAGCTTCAAACTCCTGGGTTCAGATGATCCTCCCACCTCAGCCTCCTGAGGAGCTGGGACCATAGTTGTGTGCCACCAGACCTGGCTTTTTTTTTTTTAGTTTGTATGGGATCTCCGTATGTTGCCCAGACTGGTGTCAAACTCCTGGCTTCAAGCGATTCTCCTGTCTCGGCCTCCCAAAATGCTGAGATTACAACATGAGCCACTGCATCTGGCCTCCTAGGTCTGTTTATAAATGAGGCAATAAAAATTATATCATGAATACTAGCGTCAAGGGGAGAGTTATAGGTTGAGTTAGCCATTGCCAAACATGTAAGTTAATAAAGATTTTGGAGTTTTCAGTAAATGAGACAGCCTTTAATTAAGAATTAGTAAGGAGAGAAGACACAATCCACATGTAAATAATATTACATGTGCCTGCATTTTGGATTTTGATGACTTAAACTGGTACAGTAACTATCTACAACTGTCCCTTGCTGATCTTTGAAAGCCAGGCATGCTCCTGTGTCCAGGTCTTTGCTCTCGGGAAAGAGCTTTATAGGCAGAGGAAACAGCGAGCAGAGAAAAGATGGAAAGTGGCTGTTCATGCTGTGGAGCTGATTTCCAAACCTGACTGAAAAGCAGAGATCCGAAGCACTGTGCAAGGCCAAACAGTAGGCCCCACAGGGAAGGCACAGACCCAGAGGCGGCTCTGAAACAAGTCCTGTTGGGTGGACCAAGTTTGAGCTTAGTTACCTTGGAGATAACAGTATCCCTTCCAAGTAATTATCTTTGCCAGGTGGGTGGCTCACACAGATAATCCCAGCACTTT
Source organism: Plecturocebus donacophilus (assembly GCA_004027715.1). Classification (NCBI taxonomy): domain Eukaryota; kingdom Metazoa; phylum Chordata; class Mammalia; order Primates; family Pitheciidae; genus Plecturocebus; species Plecturocebus donacophilus. The sequence goes on along the minus strand of PVKP010015781.1, from coordinate 37,905 downwards.
AGGAGGCTGAGGCGGGTGGATCACCTGAGGTTGGGAGTTCAAGACCAGCCTGGCCAACATGGCGAAACCACATCTCTACTGAAAATACAAGAAATTAGCCTGGCATGGTACTCCAGCTACTCCAGAGGCTAACGCACAAGAACCCAGGAGGCGGAGGTGACACTGCGCTGAGATCATGCCACTGCACCGCATCCTGAGTAACAGAGCAAGATCCTGCCTCAAAAAATTATTATTATTATTAGTTTCATATAGAGAAAGAGTATATTAAGGGAACTTTTAAAGCTGAGAAACATTCATCTTCATCCTCATCCCATCCCACTCTAACAAGGACATGAAACAAAAGCACTAAATTATAATATAATAGATTTTGGTTAAGCATGAAAAATATTGGGGGATTATTCATGAATAAAAATAGGAAATAATGAGAAAGCCTTCGCTCTGCTTAAAAAGAAACCTCTGGGCAGAGATAGAAACCCTTTTGGCTAGTCCCTTAAACTCCAATTGTAAATAGAACATGCCTTAAGGATAAGAGCTGAAATCAGATGGTGTAGTTCTAACACTGCAATCGTCTCAGGAGGCAACATTTCCAGAGATCTCCTTCAGAAAATTCCCTATCTCTGGAGAGTGAAAGGGGAAAGAGGGTTGAAAAATTATGTGTTGGCCACAATGTTCACTATTGGAGTGATGGTTACACTGAAAGCCAAGACCTTACCACTACATGATATAGCCATGTAACCAAACTGTCCTTGCAAATGTATAAAAATAATAATTTTTTTTAAAAACTACCTACCTCTCTCTCCTGAAAGAGACTATGGACTGAATGTGTATGTCCCCCCACAAGAAATTCATCAAGCCCTAATACTCAATGTGATGTTATTTGGAGGTGAGGTTTTAGGGAGGATTGCTGTGTAACTTATGATAGGGTTACATCCTCATCAACGCACCATGAGTTAAAAATATCATTAAGTCAAAAATACAATTAATCAGCCAGGCACAATGGCTCATGCCTATAATCCCAGCACTTTGGGAGGCCGAAGTATATGCGTCACTTGAGGCCGGGAGTTTGAGACCAGCCTGGCCAACATGGCAAAACTCTGTCTCTTCTAAAAATACAACAAATTAGACAGGTATGGTGGTGAACGCCTGCAATCCCAGTTACTTGGGAGGCTGAGGCATATGAAGCACTTGAACCCAGAAGGCAGAGGTTACAGTGAGCTGAGATAGCACCACTGCACTCCAACCTGGGTGACAGAGTGAGACTATCTCAGAAAAAATAATAATTATATACACACACACACACACACACACACACACAATTAATCCTTCTAACCTACTCAATATGATAACTTGGCCTAGCCTAACTTCTATACTCAGAAAACTTACATTAGCCTACAGTTTGCAAAATCATCTAAGACAAAGCCTACTTTATAATAAATTGTTGAATATCTCATGTAATTAACTGAGTACAGTACTAAAAAGTAAAAAGCATATGGTTGTATGGGTACTCAAAGTACAGTACAACTATCACACCACTATAAAGTCAAAAAGTCATAAGTTGAACCATCATAAGCTGGGAACCATCTGTAATTAGGTCATGAGTGTGGAGCCCTCATGAATGGGATTAGTGTCTTTATAAAAAGAAACAGAGTGAGACTCTTTCTGTCTACCATGTGAGAATACATGCAGAAGTCATTAGTCTACAAACAAGGAAGAAGGTCCTCACTAGGAAGCGAATCAGCCAGCACTTTGATCTTGGACTTCCCAACTTCCACGACTGTGAGAAACAAATGTTGTTTAAGCCACCCTGCCCATGGTGTTTGTTACAGCAGCCTGAAATGAGTAAGAGGCTAAAGCCAGGTATCACTTTAATAATGAAAGTAGGGTCCCAACTCCTCAAACGAGCTTTCCCTTAGCACAGAGGAAATTTGTACCTTTCACTTAATTTCTGTTTACAACCCCAGCTATTTGGGGTAGAGACAGGTACAGAAGAAACAAAGGCAAGGAATTCTTCAAAACCTCAAGTATACTCATCTAAGAGCAGAAAAATCCAGATACCGAAACTGATTACAATGCATTCACCCTACCCATTGCTCAAGTATAAATTCATTTGTTATATGCTTCCTTTGGGATTTTTCTCTTCCAATACCTAGGCAGGAGAGAAACATTTAATTAATCTTAAAAGCTTCAATGTGCTTTGCAGTGTGGAAGAGATCACAAAGAATACCAAAAATTTTCAGCAACCACTTCAAACATAGATAGAAAATTAAGTTGATTTTGTCAACTTCAGGTAGAAAGGCATAGAAGTAATCCCAAGGCTAGTAATCTCTTGTGTTTTGTTCTTTTTTTTTTTTTTTTTTTTTTTTGAGACGGAGTCTCGCTCTATCGCCAGGCTGGAGTGCAGTGGCGCAATCCCGGCTCACTGCAACTTCCGTTTTTCCGGTTTCAAGCAATTCTCCTGCCTCAGCCTCCCGAGTAGCTGGGACTACAGGCACGCACCACCACGTCCGGCTAATTTTTTGTACTTTAGTAGAGACG